>MU681451.1:69941-203009 GCA_026770625.1 Nicotiana glauca
ACTCAGATTTTGCGGGTGATCTGGACAAACGAAGATCAACTACTGGTTATGTGTTTACTTTTGCAAAGGCACCAGTTAGTTGGAAGTCTACTTTGCAGTCAATAGTTGCTTTGTCTACAACAGAGGCAGAGTACATGGCTATTACTAAGGCTGTGAAAGAGGCAATTTGGCTTCAAGGATTTCTAAAGGAACTTGGTGTTGAACAAAAAAGTATCACAATTTTTTTTGTGATAGTCAAAGTGCTATTCAATTAGCGAAGAACCAAGTTTATCATGCAAGGACGAAGCACATTGATGTTCGGTATTATTTTGTACGAGAAATCATAGAAGAAGGTGGAGTCACGATGAAGAAAATTCATACTACAGAGAATCCTGCTGATATGCTGACAAAAGTGGTGACTGCGATCAAGTTTCAACATTGTTTGGATTTGATCAACATTGTTGAACACTGAAGATTGAAGATGAAGACACAACCAAAATTTGTTATTGAGAGAAAATTGAAGATGTGGAATTTTGCCAAGGTGGAGATTTGTTGAAATATTGGCAAATTTTCATCCCACATCGGCGAGTTAGGAAGTTTGGTAGGAAACTTTTTCCTATAAAAGGAGGCTTAATGTTTAGGATTTAAACACACCTCTCATTTGCCTTCTTATCTTCTTAAGGAATTTGTATCTTCTCTCTTTAGTATTATTTCACTTGTATTTTGGAGTGAAATAAAATATTGGTTGTGTCCGAGGAGTAGGCAAAATTAGCCGAACCTCGTTAATTCTGGTGTTCCTTTTATTATTGCTTTATTGTCTTATTTATTATTTGGTGGCTGTCATAATTTTTGGTATAGTAGTTGTGACTTATTCACACTATATACATTTGGCTTCCGCAACAGAAACCTGGGATATGTTAGTGAAGTTGAAGTCTTCAATAAGCCTTGCATGATCTTGCATGTGCGTCTCTAGTAGGACTGCTAGCACTAGTTTGTGATTATCTAGCAACGACCTGGAGTGACAACTAAACTTAGGATTATGTGATCCCCTGTAGTTTCATACTATGAAATTCATATAACTATTGGGGTTATTGACTGGAACCGATGGACCATGATTCATAGGATTTACAACATGAGGTGTTGTCTGTCCTTGATCCATTACTAGAGGATTCTGTCGAAGTGTTGAAATTATGACCATGACATATTTCCCTACTTCGCGATTTGTTGTTACACGAAAGTTTAGTCTACATGTGACTAGCTCTGGTGAGCTTTTGATAATGAACTTTTTTTCATACTACTCCTTGAGGTTATAAAGTTGGATACCCTTTAGCCACAAGAACTCTGTTCTTGTTCCCCTCATCTCTGCTAGAATTTTTGCTAGTTCCTGCCTTGTTTGAGTGTTTAGTGTGTTTGGAGAGGGTGGTTGTGTCTGTGGTGGGCTTTTCTTTGGTGTGAGTGTTTTGAATAGACTGCTTGGAGTCGACTAATGAGATAGAAAGTTGAATGAATTGAGCGGCTGGAACCAAGGAGCATACATCTATCCCCAATGATGTGGGGGATAAAATGGTAGAAGGTTCATGGTTGGATTTACCTGAGGGGTCAGTGGATTCATAGGGTATGTCCACTGTTGTGGAGTTGAAGTGGAGGCTTGATGCTCTAGCAGTAGAGGTGTCTGTGTTGTGTACCACTGATTCTGAGTATAGGCCTCCATTCCTAATATCATCCCCTCCGTGACTATCTCGGCTAGATGTGTTGGATTTCGGACTAGAATAACAACATCTTGATTGTTCAGTCTCATGGTGAAAATCAAGGCATAACCCTGCAGGCCCATCTCCAACCACGAGTGAAGTGGTTGGTCTATTGAGAGTGGTTGAGATGTGCAGATAAGTGGAGTGGTGATGTGAGGTAATTGAGGACCCTGCATGATTAGCCTTAGAATATTGAAGAATTGGTTGTTGTTGTGAATGTTGTCTTTGTAGGTATGTGTTGGTGTGGTTGGCCGGAAATGTTGGGCGTTGCATGATTTGTATAAGCAGATAAAGTCGGAGTAGTATTAGAAGTTTGTGGAGATTGCAGTAGTTCAGGTGTAATTAAAGTATTTGTAATGTTGTTTAATAATTGTGTGAGTGGTGTATGTAGTGGTGGAGAAGAAGGTGGATTGGCAGTGTTTGGAGTGTTATGAAAGTAACATGCCTGGTAATGATTGTGTTTGCATGGTGTATGAGGGGGGATATATTCTTTAGGATTGTAGGGTACTGTAGCATGCAAGTTATTGTTACTATTGCTCAGGTGGATCTTAGAGGGGAACGAGTTGTGTAAATTGTTATTTGTGTTGGCTATTAATGATTGGTCTTGAATGATGAGTGGACTTTTATGTGGATTGAAAGGTTGATGTGTCTGTGAGGGGTTAAAAAGCGTGTGCATCCATTAAATGATTGGCTCTGGGAGGGTTGCAGCAATGAATATGAGCAGGTTGCTTGCTTGCAACTACTATGTATTCCCTAATTGGGCTTGTACACTTAGGTTCGTCGCTGACCATTGTGTGATCCAAGTCAGCTATTGGTTGAAATTTATTAAGGAGTGCCTTATTGGGCCTCGTTAGTGAGGAGGGGTTAGGCAAAGTTAGATGGCCCAAATATGGCCTAGTAGGGTTTGGAGATTTACCTGATGTAGATTGCCCCAAAGATTGCGTTGCCACCGTAGCTGCCTTGCTTATGCTTGTTATAAATACCTAATTTTTGCTCTTTCTATTTCTCCTACATTACATTTTATTTTTCTTCTAGGTTTATTGTTTGCATTTATAGATTTTTGAAATTTATTTAGTTTAATTAGTTTGTTAAAAGGTTTAAGGGATTGGGTTAATTATTTCAAAGTCAAAATTGGCCTAAAAATCGGACCAAAATCGCAGGCCCAGTAGCTCCAAGACCCAATCCGGATGGGCTACCTGGAAGACACCAAAACGACGTCGTTTTGGTTAAGTGGGTGAGATCAAATCCCAACCTTTCATCTCTCCCAAATCCAATGGATCTCATCATTTCCCACCCTAGGTATTTAAAGCCTAGTTTAGCCAAATGTTTGCCCTATTTCTCTTATTATTCTCCCTCTTTTCTTCTTGCTCTCTCTTCACTCTCTCTTCTTCCTCCCCCCATCTTCGCTGCCCGCTCCCTCTACGGCGGTGCCACCCGTCTGAAATCCCCCACTGGCGGCAACCGTCCTCCAAACACCCCCAAATTATACCATTCTTTTCCTCTCCTCACCCTCTTTCTAGATCCATAACCCAAATCCTCCAAATCTCCACCAATAATCAAAAAAATCAAACCCTAGTCATACCGTCACCATTGTCGCTGCCGACCGTCATCCAAACTACACCAAAATTGTACCACCTTCTCCTCTTCTCCCCCTCTCTCCATATATACAACTCAAATCCTAAAAAAACCTCACCATCATCGGCCACCACCTCTAATGCCTTCCACCAACTACCAAATTCCATAAACCTCTATTTTTTGCTATTTTTGACTCAAAGACCTTCGTTTCATTTTTGGCAAGATGCTGAAACCCTTTTGTTTTAGCATCTTCCCAAAATAAACGTGCATTTCAGAGTCGGACAGCCGCCTCTTGGCATCTTCGGCATCTTCTCGCGGCTCAAACAGCTTCAAGCACGCTCGTTAGGTATTTCCATCATCTCTTTACTTAATTTCTGATTTTTTAGTAATAGGTTAGTCTAGATTTTAATTTTAGTTTCTAATTTTTTTGGTAGTATCTTGTTAATCAGAGTCTCAAGTTAGGTTTATTTAATTAGTTATCTCTATTTAGTTTAGTTATTTGTTAGATTATTATTGATTAAACAGGATCTTTAGTGTATTAGTTAAAACATTTATTAGTTAATCAATTGTTTAGTTGTTGAACGTCGTCGTCCGATTGTTAGCAATGCTCGTCTTGTCTCTGTTTTGAGCATTAGTTTGTGAATTCAATTGTTTATTCTATGGTTAGTTTGCACAAATCAATTTGTTTTAGTCTAGTTAGTTTGAATTTTAGTTCCATTTGAAGTCTTATTTTTGTTTTATCAATTGCTAGTTGTTTGAGCTTGTTTTGGTTCAGAATCAATAGGGTGGTGTTGATTTTGTTAAAATCTGAAGATTAGATGGGTTTGATCATGAGTTAGAGTACTAGTAGCTTGCCTTTTACTAGTAGGGTTGCTGAAATGACTCTTTGCTTCTGTTACAGTAGGTTCTCAGGCTGTCCTTTCACCTTTTGGGCAGCCTTTGAACAATGTTTAGCACACAAAGTCAGTCTCTTTTTTGACAGATTTTTGGTGAACCAAAATCTGCCCAAAAAGCGACTATCTTTGCCTACATAAGGACAGCCCTTTCCTCACTCTATGGGGATCACTCTGGAAATCAGTTTCAACACACTCTAAAGAAAAACCCAACATCAGAAAGAAACAAAACGACAACTAAAATAGATTTCAGTTTTCTCTTTGCACGTTCCAAAAATGAAATGAGTCCCCTTTGGTATTTAGCTTCTATTTTTGGTCTGTTGGCTCAAGCATTATCTGGGTTGTTCGAGTTTTTGATATTTGTTGTTGCTGGGGTATTTGATTTAAGTTGTTCTGTTGGCTTCTCATCGTTGTTGCTCTAGCATTTCAACATTTAGGTATTTCTTCTTCTGTTGTAGCTTTTTGAATTTTTTCATATGAATAAAGAATGAATAGTTTTTGAGTCTTTATTTGAAATTATTCAACAGTCTCTATTCATCCTTGTTTGTCATATATGAACAATTTGACCTATGGTAGTAAATATGGATGAATGAAGGAAGAAGTGAGCATATAGTTTTGAGTTCATACTTGTCAAGTTTTTAGTGTAGTTGCAGCAGTCCCTATTAAGGAAAGAATTAATTTTATTTCACTAAAAGTCTTGGTAAAAATCTCCTATGTTGAACTTTACTTGAATATTTTCTTATATGGTTTATTGTTTCCTAGTAAGGTTCATGTATACAAGGTTTGGTAAAAGTTAATACATTTCATGTTTACGGGCACAATTAGCTTAAAGATATTGTGAAGTGCTTTGTAAGAATCTACTGCCTAAATTCTTGTCATGAAAACGATTTGTTCATATTTTTCTGTATGCATGTTTAGGCTAGTTTATTTTATATTAATAGGTTACTTCTTTTTAAATACTTATTATTAGTTATAAAAGTATGATTTTGTCTTCAATCAACCATTAATGGCCGGTAATTGGACTTTGAATAAGTGCTGGATTTTAGGAAAATATAAAAGGACATGAGCCTTAAATGAATAGTCTGTTTGGTGGTGATCAATTAAAGAAGAGAATTGGGCCAAGTAATTTTCAGCATCTGGTCATTTCTTTTAGTAACAAAGTTGGCCATTTTTCAATGAACTAAAAGGGTGACCCAATGCCATTATACAAATCTCCAAAGCAGCCCATTCTTTAAATTGATAAAGATTGGCTCAAGTTTTAATACCATGGTAGTTCACATAATTAGTTTCCAATATAAAATAAATTTGTTCTGTAACTAGAATAACTCACTAACTTAATCACCTTAATAATTAACTTAAGCACTAAGCAACTAATAGGCGCACTTTAACTTTTTCGTTCACGGACTCGCTTGCATAGCGTGATATTTAACATTCAATAATTTGATTCAATAATCTCATACTATATCTATAGCTTTAATTAATTTCTAATCCTTTTGCCATACTCGCGGATTCACTTGTGTAGCGCGATAGTAACTTTTAATAATTTCCTCAAGCACAAATTTAGTAAGTTCTCAAAATACTACAAATAATTGATTGTCAAGATTTCGGATTCACTTGCGAGGTGTGATTATGATAAGTTAATTAATTTTACTATTCGGTCACGCATTCGCTTGTGTAACGTGGTTATGACAATGTAATATTATCCAAATTATTTTTCTTAATAACTCTAATAATTAAGAAATAAAAGCGGATAGGTAAAACATAAAAATCATATAAAGTGCAGTTTATCCAAAATTAATTCAAGCCAAGTATAAGTTAATAAAAGCGACCATACTAGAACCACGGGACTCGGGGAATGCCTTACACCTTTTCCCCGGTCAACAAAATTCCTTATCTGAACTTTGTTTTCTCATACCAATAATAAAAGAGTTAATTCTCCCTTTGAATAGGGATTCAAACAAAAAGTGACTCGGAACACCCAAAAATCAATTCCAAGTGGCGACTTGGTGAACAAAATAATCCCTACTCAAATTTATCACTTTAATTGAAAAAACCCTTTAACTCACACCAATCCACCTAATATTCTTTGGGGGGGGAGGGGGGGGGGATAAAAGAGGTGTGACAGCTCTGGCGACTCCGCTGGGGACAGCCAGAATTCGAGCTTGTACATGTTGACTTTTTATTTGGCTTTATTTATTTTTTATATATTGTGATTTATTTGTGCCTAATGTGCTACTTGTTCGCTTTTTACCGCTTTAATATTGTTGAACTGTACATATAAACTATCTTCTCACGCACCCCCTTTGAGTCTTCTTGAAATTAAAAATTAGGCATTTGCTTGACATAGCCCACTTTCTTTGAGATAGCCGAAGTGCTTGTCACCCGGTGAAGGATTTGTTACACATATTTTAGGTGGGGAGCACCACCAGCCACTACTAGAAAAATGCAAATTTCCCAGGAAAATTTTCCACTGATATATTATCAGTGGCAGTTCCCACTGCAATTTAGAAAAATTTAGTGGGAAATAGAATGTTTTTTTTTTATTTTTTTTAAAACGTTCCCACGAACAATAGGTGAAAATTATTTGGTGCAAAAAAGCGTGCAATTTGTTTCCCACCGAATCAGTGTGAAATACATTAGAAAAATTACTATATAAAATTATCAAACTTTTCCCACTGAAATGGTGGAAATCTAAAGATGAAAAATTATTCTAATGTTCCCACAGATGCAGTGGGAAATGGAAGAGTTTTCTTTAAAACATTCCCACAGAATATAGGTGGGAAGTATTTGGTGCAAGAAAACGTGAAATTTGTTTCCCGCTGAATCAGTGGGAAATACAATAAAAAAAATTCTATATAAAATTATTAAACTCTTCCCAGTGAAACGGTGGGAATCTAAAAATAAAAAATTATTTTAATGCTCCCACAGTTGTAGTGGAAAATTCAAATTTTTGAAATTTAAATTTTTGTCCAAACAACCCGCGAGGTTCAAAATTTCACAAAAAATTAATGATAATTCCCACAAATATTCCTAGTGAATTAGTGGGAATGTCTTTTCTATTATAATTCATCCCTTCTTCTTTCATTTCATTATCACTCTCATTCTTTTCTTTCTCTCTCATTCTCCTCTTTGTAAATCCTCCATTCTTGTCCAAGGAGTTTTTACTCATGTAAAATCAAAGGTAATATCATATTCACTCATGTAAAATAAAAGGTTAGAGAATTATTATTAGATTTTGAACTCAATTTAGCTTTATGAAGCCTCAAAGTTTGTTCTTTCATATAATAGTTGTAACTTTGTTTGCAGAATACTTTCAACCAATC
The DNA here is from genome assembly GCA_026770625.1 of Nicotiana glauca. NCBI lineage: Eukaryota > Viridiplantae > Streptophyta > Magnoliopsida > Solanales > Solanaceae > Nicotiana > Nicotiana glauca. The sequence goes on from MU681451.1 coordinate 77,460, forward strand.
GTTGGAGAAGTTCATTGTAAGCCAACCAACCGATGATTAAGAAAAGTCAATCCAACCATCCCAGGAGAGTTATATGGACTTGCGAAATTACAAATAATCGTTGGAGGAGTTCATTCAATTGGATAAGATTGAATGCTGATTTTTTATTTGAATGTTTAGTTGCATTATTAGTTTATTATATTTTCTGTTTTGGTTGGATGTTTATGAAACGGATCAGAATCAATGCTGAATTTTATATGTGAATGTCTAATTGTATTTAGACTTGTTGGTGGTGGTTGTATTTTTTTTTTGGTAGGTGGTGTAGTATAAAAAACACCACAATGCACAATTTTTTTTTCAGACTTCCCATTGAATATGTGGGAAGGTTCGTCCTTTTAGTTACAGATTTTGCATGATTCCCACTGATATCGGTGGGAAAGTTCATACTTTTATTTTTATTAATGCATTTTTTCCACCACTTCCATGGCTAATATATTAAAATAATAAAAATTACTAATAATACTTCCCACAAATTATTGGTGGGAAATTTTATTATTTTTTCTATTAAATATTTACTGGGAAAACTGTGGGAAACTTCCCACTACTTCTCTGGGAAGTTTTTTCCCACCGAGCCTTTTCCGGGTGATCCGTTTCGGTAGGAATACGGTGTGAAAACTAATTTTCCCACTAATTTCCCACTGATTTTGCCGTGGGAAAACCATGTGTTTCTAGTAGTGAGCTAAGCCGGAAAGCAATGCTACCGGTACGCTGGCCCTCCTCGGCTCGAGTTGTTCGCTCGAGTAAGACAGTCTAGATACCTTCTCCAATGGGATACAAACCTAGAAGAACAAACCTCAAGCCGGATATCCCTAGTAGGTTCGCTTTATTTGTATCACGTGCATTTGACTTAGCGAACCTCGACATATAGGCCGGATCCATATAAGATAGGTACCCTCTTTGATACCATTATGTTCACTTATGCGTTATTTGCTACATCATTTGGAAGGCTTACTTGCATTGTTGATCGGCTTTAGAAAATTAGTTAAGCATAAGTATTATAAAAAAGAAAAGAAATCATGCTCCTAGTTTAGTACAAATAATCATTTTTTTACTAAGATTTTGTAATAGTCTGGCGTGAGGTGTAAAGATTAATTTTCATAAAAATCAAAAGAGAAAAATACTCAGTTTTATTGAACTACGCGTGTTTGATTCTCATTGGATATGAGATACGTAGGCAACCTTTACCGGGTTCAGCCCACATTTAAAAAAAAATCTGGCATGAGTATAAATTTTTGAAAAAAGTTATTATTTTTTGTCACCTTTTACATTTTTGCCCTCGTATTCCGACCGTTTTTCCAAGACAACCTTAAAATCTTCCTCAAAAGTGTTGAAAGGCCGTTTTTTGTAAAATAGCTATTTTGTCCATCTTTGTTCGCTTTTTACCACTTTGCCCTTATGTTCGGCCCCTTATTTTGTCAAGATAGCTTAAAACCTTCTACGGAAGTGCCGAAAGGCTATTTTCGTAAAAAATAGCCATCTTTTCTAGTTTTGTCTGGTTATATTTACCGAGATAGCATTTGAACCTCTCTCGGAGTACCGAAGGGTCGTTTTTCGTTAAAATAGCCATTTTGTATATTTTGTCCCTATGCTTGCCCTTTTTGCCGAGACATCCTTTAAGGCTTCTGTGAGTATCAAAGGGGTCGTTTTCCTAATAATAACCATTTTACTACTTTTTGTGTCTGCTAAAAAAATATAAAATAAAATATATCGAGTCCTATATTGGCCAAAAAAAAAAAAGAATGATCAGAATTTGCATATAGATTTGGTAATTCCTAACTCTTTTTATCTTATTATTAGGTTCACCATGAATTCTCCACGAAGAAGCACTCAGAAAAGCGTAAGGGACGAGACACCTCCTATGTTCTTGATAAGAGATAAGACCCCGAGTAGTCTCTGTAATTGGTGGGCTAGTTTTGCTACATAGGAACATAATCAAGTATTTAAGCACCTCATGTTCCTCACAAACATCATGGGAATTAAGCCTAACAAATATTTAATCGAGGCTCTAGTAGTTTTTGGGACCATATGAACAATGTTTTCAGGTTCAAAGATTGTGAAATGATGCCTACACTGGAAGAATTAGGTGGGTTCACTAGATTGGGAAGAGGCCTTCGTGGGAAAAAGCCTGTTGCTCCGAGAAAAGTTGGTGTGAACAACTTTTTGAAGAAATTATGCCTCCATCGAATTTCAATGGTTTGCTTAAATGAAGGTTGGATTTCCGTTGGAATATCTTTATGATAGATTTGGGGACAAGAAAGGGTTTGATAACTTCTCGGGCACAGAATTCGTCAACCAATTGAGTTACGACGCTTGGAGGGAGCTGAGAATCTTCGTGTTCATGATATCATTTCTAGGGATCATGGTCTTTCCAGAGCGTGGTAGGTGCATCAGAATTTGATTGGTTGCGATAGTCTCGTATTTGCAAAGTAGCAAGGATCATACCATTCTTCCCATGATTTTGGGAGATATTTTTCGAGCTTTGACCCGTTGCCAATAAGGCGAAGATTACTTCCAGGGATGCAACATTCTACTATAGATGTGATTCATAGAGCACCTTTATCATCATCCAATAGTAGTAAGTTTCTATGATAATTGGCTGAATTACATTGGATGTCACCCAGACTGGGCCACGAGTTGTAATCTTCCAAAGGGGTTAAGGACCTGGCGGACATTACTTGGTTCCTTGAGTGAACCGCGGACACCATGTTCTGAAAGTAATCAGGCTCTTGAGCCTCCAGAAAAACAGTGATCAACTCGTGATTATCCATGGGTGTCTTAACTCTAGCCTCTTTCTCCCTCCATTTGATGGCATACTCCCTAAAGCTTTTAGTCGGCTTTTTCTTCATATTGTACAGGTAATTACGATCTGGTGCAATATCAATGTTGTACTGGAATTTTTTGACAAAGGCTTGGGCCATGTCATCACAGACATGCTAATGAGAGATATCTTGGTCAATGAACCATTCGGAGGCTACTCCCACCAAACTCTCCCCAAAATAAGCCATCAGTAGTTCTTATTTTCTGCTTGCACCTCTCAGTTGGTTGTAGTGCCTTTTAGAGTGGGCGATAAGATCGCCGTGTCCATCATACTTCTCAAATTTTGGGGTCTTGAACCCTGGTGGAAAATAGATGTGAGGGAACATACATAAATCACGAAACGATACACTTTTGTGACCACCTAGTCCTTGTATGTTCTTTATGTTTTGTTCAAGACTTTTCATTTTCCTGGCCATCTCATCTGGCTCACCCGTCTTGGTATGCTTTTCATTTTCCACTGGTGACGTACTGAGGACTCCGATAGTATCGAGCCGAGACCCTGAAAGCCATATTTGGAGAGTAGTATTGGCCATCATAAGCATGAGATGGTGGCTCTTTGTTTGGCCTCATCACAGGAGGTGGTGGCGGGATTGTATATACCGGTGCGCTAGACACAACGAGAGGGGTGTTTCTGACCGGTGCAACTGGAGGTCGCATATTAGAGGTACCAGGGGCAGCATGGAGTCTGTATTTTGGCACATACCCTGGTGGTAGAATGTTATTGCTCGCTGCATGGAGCGGTGTTTGAGTAGCCTGGGGTATGCTGGAAGTTCCCTCTAAGGGACCCTGGGGTGGAGGTTGACCGGAAACCCAAGCTTGATATACATCTGACAGTTGTTGCCTCAATTTTCTTATTTCCTCCAACTCTTGCTGAACTGACTGACCCTGGGGATTGTCACTGACCAACTCGATTTTATCACTATTATCTATTACCACTATTCTCTTAGATCTTGTGAAGTAATGATGTGTTACCAGTTTCACCACAAACCAACCACCTTAAGCTTACTAAATAAGAGGAAATAGATGTGTTAGGGTTAAGCATTTTACAAATAGGAAATACACATAAATATGCTATGCTCCTAAGAGTATCACCATATCAACATGCTTTTGGAAGACTTCATGTTTCATTCTGGCTTATCAGGTTGTTGCTTATTGACGCTCTTATTTCCTTCTTTTTTTTTTGTTTTTCCTTTCACTCGCCTTATTTTGATCCCTCATTTTAGAGTTATTGAAATATATTCGATCGAACCTTTTGGGGGTTGCCTATGTACCATGTCGCCGCATGAATCAGATCATTACATAGTTCAGGGGTATGACCATTTGTTTTTGCCTATGTACCATGTCGCCGCATGAATCAGATCATTACATAGTTCAGGGGTATGACCATTTGTTTTTTTATTTTTATTTTTATATACATATATATACAAAAAATAACATCTTTTGGGTTCATTTCTGAATCCTTCTAAAACAAAATCTTTTTCATTGATTTTCAAATATGTTTTTTATACAAGAATCAAAAACAAGAATTACATAAAGATAAATATTTAAACAAGACCAGACTTAACTCAAACAGGCTTTTTAGGATAAAAGGCAAAACAAGAAGACTCAAAACACTAAAAGACTCTTATAGACTCAAAGACAACAAACGAATAATTAAAAGGACCGCTAACTAAAAGAAGACTTTGATCTCTACAGTAGAATCCACCAGCATCTAATCAAGGCGCTTGTTCTTGCGACTGACCCCCAACATTGTGGTATATCCTCTCCAAGTCTACAGATATATGACGGGCGACATTCAATGATACTTCTACAAACCGCTCAGGCGTCATTCCCTGGAAACTCCTGTATGATCGTGAGCTATATGTGGCTACCTCGAGGATCTTTCCCTTAATGTATTCCTAAGCCAAATGCAACTCTTGATTTCACTGACCACAGGTCTCAGCTAGATCTAGTGCATCACGCTCGCGCCCCAAGGCCATATCTTTCTGGTGCCGAATTTCTAATGACTCCCCCTTCAACCGATTGATCATACTTTGGTAGTGATGTCTTTCTATTTAAAACTCAGTGATCTGGCGCTCCTTGCTTGACTCAACTCCACCTATCTAATCCCTCAGACCTTGGATTAATGGAGCAAAACCTCTATGCTCATGATCACTGACCACCTTGAACGGGGCTTCTCTTTCTTCCTGTTGTTGAGAGGTAGTGATCACTTTTTTTTGCCTAATTTGAGCTTTGAGTGCTCGCTTCTCTTATGCCCACTTAGCCTTTTCTTGCTCGAAATCAGCTTGTTGTACGTCCATGGCTATCTCCAAATGCCTTTATCTTCTTGTAAAGTGTCTATACGAGATTGGAACTTTAGTGCCACTTCCCTTCGGGTTTCCTAACTCTGGCCTCGATCTCCTCCTCCCAATCAACTGCATGTCGTATGGATCTTTTTGGCCTTTGCTCCGAGATAGCCTGGTTGTGAAACCACTCAAGGTATGAGAGCTTATCTCCCCACGTTCACAATCAGCTACCATCTCGTCCAAATCAGAAAATTGACCACCAAACCAAACCTTTTGTGCATATGACTCCCTTGGAGGTTCCTCTCCCTTGAATTCCCATATGAACGGACGCATATCCTCAATCGGGGGCCTCTTTTGCTCTCTTCCTAGCTGGCGCATGACGCGTAGAGGGGCATAGGGTTGGAAACCTCTAATACCCATAAGTATGAAGAACGGGCGATACATCGACATATGCATGACCCTAGCAGAAGGGAACGAATAATAGTTCCACGTAATTCTATCAGATGGGTAGGCTTTTTGCATAAGCAATCAAAATAGGGGAGATGGTCGAAAATGGCCTCAAGACTGGAAGAATTTTAAGTCAAGCTGCTCTAAAAGCCACCACCCAAGCAATCCAAAGAGGGGCATCACACCCAATGAAGGGTACATGATGACCTCGGGATCCAGGAAAGTTCAAAGAGGGGCATCACACCCTTATGTGCAAGTTCAGCAGGGGCAATCCAGCTGCCCTCAACATTATTATCCCCCGCCAATTCCTCAATACTCTATGGGCCTACCACATTAAACAATGTTCAATGCTCAATCCTATGCTCAGCCTCCCAATCAGCAGGTATGGGCATCAACTCCAAGGATCCCCCGACCTCAGCAGCAAAATTTTTGGGCACCCTACAATGCTCGTCCCAGGCAGGATTATGGTCGAGAGTAGAGGCCATCGGAAAAATTCACTCCACTGGCTGAATCATACTCTAGTCTATTCCAGAATCTGAAGCAAATGGGCGTTATTGGACCCATCGCTCCCCACCATATGAATCCCGATTCATATGGATTTCAAGAAAATGGTAGATGTGAATATCATTCAGGTGCCCCGGAGCATAGCACTGATGACTGTTGGAAAAAGAGTCATAGAGAGACTCATTTCTGAAAAACTAATTGTAGTGACAAATGGAGAGGACCCTCCTAATGTGACAACAACCCATTGTCAGCACACAATGATGTTCATTTTGTGGGAATGATTGGCCGAGATCAAGAATACAAGCCGGTCGGTCGAGAAAAATGACAGTGGGAGCAATTAAAGAAGGAACAGATCTGGAAGTACGTCTAAGCCGATATGTGCCATTGATTGTGAAAGGCGCCCGAGCTCAGAAAAGGTAACTTTATTTGTTCCCAAGGGCTCGAGGTTGGAAGTTCACTCCAATGTTCCAAGCCCAAGGTTATATGTCCTTGGAGGCCACCCCATCACAAGGTAGAATTAGGACGGTACAAAGGGTATAACAGAGCCGATCTTAATTAAGCCTGCCATACAACCCCGTGTAACAAACACAAAAACCATTCCTTGGAACTACAATAAAACTGTGATGACCTACAAAGGCAAGGAAATCATAGAAGAAGTGGGGGAAACTGGAGGTTTGACTCGATCGGGGAGGTGTTACTCTCCAGAAGAGTTGAGGAAGGCCAAGCAAATCAGAGAAGGCCAAATGCCAATAAAGAAACCAGTCAGTGAAGAAGAGGCGGAAGAGTTTTTGAAAAAGATGAAAGTCCAAGATTACTCAATCATTGACCGGCTGAGAAAGACTCCTGCCAAAATCTCTCTACTATCTCTGCTCATACATTCAGAAGAGCACGCTCGTGTACTAATCAAGATCCTGGACAAGGCACGTGTCTCAGAGAAGACCACAGTGAATTAGTTAGAGAAGATGGCCAACAGATTATTTTAGGTGAACAAAATCCCTTTTACTGTTGATGAACTTCCAGAGGAGGGAGCCGGGCACAATAGGGCTTTGCACTTGATGGTCAAATGTAAGGCATTATGTAAAAAGCGAGTCATGGTTGATGGAGGCTCAAGTGTAGATGTATGCACTCTTTCTACATTACAAAGCGTGAAAATCAATACAAGCAGAATCCGACCCAGCAATGTCCGTATCCGGGCTTTTGATGGATCAACGAGAGATACCATTGGGGAGATCAACCTCACCATGACGATTGGGTCGGTTGGCTTTGACATTGTCTTCCTAGTAGTGGACATGGTCACTTCTTATAATTTTCTTCTTGGAAGGCCATGGATCCATACGGACTGAGTTGTGCCATCCACCTTGCATCAGATGGTCAAATTCGAACATGACAGACAAAAAATTATTGTTCACGGGGAAGACGAGTCTTCCATTTATAAAGACCCATTAATCCCCTGAATTGAGGCCAGGGAAGGGTGTGAATCCATTGTCTATCAGGATTTTGAAGTGGTTGTTGTGGACCATGTTGAGGAAGGACAGCCCATTCTGCATCCTCATCTTTCCGCCACATCTGTAATGGTGGTTGCACTTATGCCGAGACAAGGTTATGATCTAGGAAAAGGCTTGTGGGCATCATTGCAAGGAATTTCGGAGCCTATTTCTCTGTTTAGTAACCAGGGTACTTTTGGCTAAGGCTTCAGGCCAACACAAGAAGATGAAGAAAATGCCAAGCACCGCAAAAGGCATGGATGGGTCTTGCAACAACCTATCCCTCACATTTTCTACACTTTTGTCAAGCCACGACTCCTAGAGGGTCAAAATTACTCCGCATAGGAAAACATTGATGAAATTTTCCATGGCCTCAGCCAGATGTTTTTTGAAGTGAATATGATCCAAGCAGGTGAAGGCACTAGTCATACCGATATGCAACTAATTGGCCCAGACACCATGCTCAACAACTGGGAAGCAACTCCTCTCCCAACAAGGAAGGAGTCTTGGTAGTTTGGTTTTGCAGCTTCTTTTTTGTATTTTGGGTTACTTTAAGGGTTATAATTCAAACATCTCAGTATGATTGTTTGTTTTGATATCAACCCGTCTATCCTTTCAAATTCAATAAAATGCAGCTCAATTTTGTATCTTTTCCTTTTCCTAATTCATGTCATTTTGTTTCCATTTTAGTTTTGTTAATGCCGGCTTTAATAACATTACATACATGAGGAATTCACGCCCAGATCTTAAAAAGCTATCTAATTTCGAAATAATACATTAAGAGGTCGAATATGATGAAGATGAGGTTGTTGAGGAAATAAAAAGAGAGTTGGAACAATCTGAAAACAAGCCTAAGCCCAATCTCAGTGAAACTGAGCCCATTAACATCGGAAGTCATGAAGAAGTTAGAGAAACAAAGAAAAGCATTCATACTGAACAAAAAAAACAGAGATGCCTTGATTCAACTTTTATTTGAATACAGAGATGTGTTTGCTTGGTCTTATGATGATATGCCGGGTTTAAGTGCTGATCTAGTGGTTCATAAGCTTCCCACGTAACCTAATTTCCACCAGTCCAACAAAAGCAACAAAAATAAAAAACGGACATTAGTGACAAAATCAAAGAGGAAATAATGAAGCAACTAAGCGCCAATGTGTTCAGAACTGTCCGGTACCCCACCTGGGTGGAAAATGTTGTGCCTGTGCCAAAGAAGGATAGAAAAACTAGAGTATGTGTTGACTACAGAGACCTGAACAAAGCAAGTCCAAAGGATAATTTTCTTTCTCCAAACATCCACATTCTTGTCAATAATTGTACGAAGCATGAGATACAGTCGTTCGTGGATTGCTATGCTGGGTACTACCAGATTCTAATGGATGAGGATGATGCAGAATAGACCGCTTTCACCACTCCATGGTGTACTTATTGTTACAAGGTCATGCCATTCAGTTTGAAGAATGCAGGGGAAACTTGCATGAGGGACATGACCACCATTTTCCATGACATGATGCACAAAGAGATTGAAGTATATGTCGATGATGTCATTATAAAATCAAAGACATAGGCTGAACAAGTGCGCAATTTGAAAAAGTTCTTCGAACGGCTTTGAAAGTATGACCTTAAGCTTAATCCAGCAAAATGTGTATTTGGGGTTCCATCTGGGAAATTCCTCGGTTTTATAGTCAGCCGGAGAAACATTGAAATTGATCCATATAAGATAAAGTCCATTCGATATCTGTCACCCCCGAAGAACAAAAAGGAAGTCATGAGTTTTCTCGGGAGGCTGAAGTACATCAGTAGATTCATTGCTCAACTCACAACCACATGTGAGCCCATCTTTAAGTTGCTGAAAAAGGATGCTTCTATCAAGTGGATGGACTATTTCCAAAAAGCTTTTGACAAAATCAAAGATTATTTGTCAAAACCCCCTGTATTGGTCCTACTTGAACTTGGTATGCCTTTGTTTTTATATCTATCAGTGATGGATACTTCCTTTGGATATGTTCTGGGGCAACATGATGCAACAGGCAAAAAGGAACAGGCAATATATTATTTGAGCAAGAAGTTCACCAATTATGAAGTTAAGTACACCCTCTTGGATAGGACATGTTTTGCCTTGACTTGGGTTGCTCGACACCCACTTACCACATGCTTCCCAGACGAAGAGGTCAACTCAATAGAGGAAGTAATTCCAGATGACAACTCTCTATGGAAAATGTATTTTAATGGGCCTGTCAATATCAAATGAGTTGGGATCGGGCCAATCCTCATCTCACCTATTGGAAATCATTACCCTGCAATGTCCCGACATCGGTTCTTCTGTACCAATAATACGGTAGAATATGAAGCTCGTATCATGGGTTTGAAAATGGCCCTCGATCTAGATGTGCATGAACTATTGGTTATGGGAGATTCCAACTTTCTTATTCGGCAAGCCCAAGGCAAATGGGCGACTCGAGACATCAAGTTTATTCCATACACACAATGTGTGCAATACCTGAGCAAAAGATTCAAATCTATCGAGTTCAAGTACATTCCCAGGTTTCACAATGAGCTAGACGATCCCTGGCTACTTTAGCCTTGATGCTCCCTTATCCAGGCAACACTCATATTGATCCACTGGAAATCCAAGCTCGGAATCAACACGGTTACTGCAATACAATTGAGATAGAATCAGATGGTGAACCATGGTATCATGACATAAAATGATTCCTGAAAACAAAAGAATACCTAGAGCATGCCAAAGGAGATCAAAAAATAACTATAAGGCGGCTCGCCGGTGGTTTCTTCCTGAATGGGGAAAACAAGGACCCCAGATTTAAACTTGTTGAGATGCATAGACTCCACAGAAGCTGAGAGGATCATGAGTGAAGTGCATTCGGTGGTATACGGACCTCACATGAATGGATATGTTTTGGCGATGAAGATTCTGCGGGCAGGGTATTATTGGCTCACTATGGAGCGATATCCGAGTATGATTTTAAAGGGAAAATTTGAGTTTTGATTTTAAAGGGAAAAATTGCCTTGCCTTAGGGGCAAGGGTTAGCGGTACCATGGACATCCGAGTATGAAACAGTTAGGGGGAAACGTCGGAAAACAAGGTTTCCAAAATGCAATACAGAGTATCTGAGCACCTCAGTATCACACTGATAGAATCAATTTTTCAACAGCGAAGTGGCCGTGAATTCAAACTACAACAGGGCATCAAGGCCACAAACAAAGCACCACTTTGAAAACTCACAAATTTTTCTTTGTTTAAAGCAGGAACAAAGCAACACAGAATGGCGATTTTCAAAGGACGGATGTCACCAAACGTAAGCTCTTTAAAATATCTATTTTCAACATGCATCACTATTGTTCACACCTCCTATTTTGATATCGTAACTCAGGTAGAACCGTTTTGTCCTAGGGGGATCCAGCTCATAGTTCCGGGTAGAAGTACTCTTCGCTCAGGGTGTTTTTTGTAGCTTAACTCAGGTAGAACCGTTTTGCCTAGGGGGATCCAGCTCATAGTTCCGGGAAGAAATACTCTTCGCTCAAGGTGTTTTGCGTAGCTTAACTCAGGTAGAACTGTTTCGCCTAGGGGGATCTAGCTCATAGTTCCGGGAAGAGGTACTTTTCGCTTAGCGTGTTTTACGTAGCTTAACTTAAGTAGAACCGTTTCGCCTAGGGGGATCCATCTCATAGTTCCGGGTAGAAATACTCTTCGCTTAGGATGTTTTACGTAGCTTAACTTGGGTAGAGCCATTTTGCCTAGGGGGGATCCAACTCATAGTTCTGGGTAGAAGTACTTTTCACTCAGGGTGTTTTACGTATCTTAGCTCAGGTAGAACCGTTTCGCCTAGGGGGATCCAGCTCATAGTTCAGGGTAGAAGTACTCTTCATTCAGGGTGTTTTATGTAGCTTAACTCGGGTAGAACCATTTTTCCTAGGGGGATCCAGCTCATAGTTCCGGTTAGAAGTGCTCTTCGCTTAGGTTGTTTTACGTAGCTTAACTCAGGTAGAACTATTTCGCCTAGGGGTATCTAGCTCATAGTTCTTGGTAGAAGTACTCTTTGCTCAGGGTGTTTTACATAGCTTAACTCAAGTAGAACCGTTTCGCCTAGAGGGATCCAACTCATAGTTCCTAGTAGAAGTACTTTTCGCTCAGGGTGTTTTATGTAGCTTAAATCAGGTAGAATCATTTTGGCTAGGGGGAGCAGGCTCATAGTTCCGGGTAGAAGTACTTTTTGCCCAAGTTGTTTTACGTAGCTTAACTCATGGTAGAACCGTTTCTCCTAGAGGGATTTAGCACTTTATCTATAATACATGGCGCCAACCTCTGGTTCCATTTTCTTCCAGTGATACAGGTACCAACCCATGATTACATTCCTTCTCAGTAATATAGGTTGCCAACCCCTAGTTATATTCCTTCCTAGTGATACAGGGAGCCATCCTATGGTTACGTTCCTTCTCAGTAATACAGGGTGCCAACCCCTGATCATGTTCCTTCCTAGTGATACAGGGTGCCAACCCCTGGTTACATTCCTTTCCAGTAATACATGGTGCCAATCCTTTATTACGTTGCCTTTCAGTAATACAGGGTACCATCCTCTAATTTCATTTCTTTGGTAACATACGTACTACCCCTCATTGTTGCATATCCTCACATAGCTAGTTTGTACTACTTCCTCTGTCTTCATTTCAACAAATTAGATAGTTTATAGCTTTCTCTAATAACTCACAAAATTTTCCTAGTGCCAAACTGGGGCAAAAAATTTTTGTTCGTCTTTGATGGCTTTGTAGGCTTTGCCGTATATCACAACTGACGATTAAAGCTTGCAGTTTTAGTTTCTCATCAAAAGAAAGAAGTCTTTCGATCACAAGATAGTTGGAGTTAGCTTTGATAATGTGTCAGCAAGCCCAACTTCTCAAGATTCATTTTCTCAAATTCTGATCCGAAAAGCAAGCAATCATGAACGAGCCATAATCTTTACTTCAAATAGCAGCAAGATCCAATCTAAGGTCAACACAAGAGAGCATATCAAGAATCAAGATTTGGCTCCACAAGACACATAGATAGGAATTTTGTAACTCTTAGCTTGCAAGAATATGTAGTGCTCTTCTCTTTTTCTTTTGATGTAAGAAGCAAGTAACAGTAACAGCAACATCGGCAGCAACAATCTTAACTCCAGCGTCTGGTAGTCCCAGCTACCAAATTTTCCATGAACTACACTGACTTGATTCTTTTATAGCCAAGGATATGTAGGCAACCTCGAAAGCAAGGTTCGATCACCTTTTTTCAAAAATGCTTTCGATGGAGTAGTACACGAGCAAAATTAGCTATGGAATTCACTTTTTTTGCACGAAAACTCTTCATGTTCTCGATCAAAGAGGGGCAGCTGTAAATACCTAATTTTTGCTCTTTCTATTTCTCCTACATTTCATTTTATTTTTCTTCTAGGTTTATTATGTGCATTTATAGATTTTTGAATTTTATTTTAGTTTAATTAGTTTGTTAAAAGGTTTAAGGGATTGAGTTAATTATTTCAACGTCAAAATTGGCCCAAAAATCGGACCAAAATCATAGGCCAAGTAGCTCCAAGACCCAATCCGGATGGGCTGCCTAGAAGACACCAAAACGACATTATTTTGGTTAAGTGGGTGAGATCAAATCCCAACGTTTCATCTCCCCCAAATCCAACGACTCTCATTATTTCCCACCCCTAGGTATTTAAAGCGTAGTTTGGCCAAATCTTTGCCCCATTTCTCTTATTATTCTCCCCTTTTTCTTCTTCCTCTCGCTTCACTCTCTCTTATTTCTCCCCCATCTCCGCCGCCCGCTCCTTCTACGGCGGCGACGCTCACCGAAAATTGCCTAGCGGTGGCGACCATCCCCCAAATACCCCCAAATTACACCATTATTTTCCTCTCCTCACCCTCTTTCTAGATCAGCAACCCAAATCCCCTAAATCTCCACCAATAATCAACAAAATCAAACCCTAGTCGTGTCGTCACCACTGTTGTCGCCGCCCGTCGTCCCAACTACACCAAAATTGCACCACCTCTTCCTCTTCTCCCCCTCTCTCCATATCTCCAACTCAAATCCTCAAAAAAATTCACCACCGCTGGCCACCACCTCTACTGTCGTCCTCCAACCACCAAATGCCATGAACCTCTATTTTTTGCTATTTTCGACTCAAAGACCTTCGTTTCTTTTTGGCAAGACGCTGGAACCCTTTTGTTTTAGCGTCTTAAAGAAATGTGCATTTCGGAGTTGGACAGCCGCCTCTTGGCATCTTCGGCGTCTTCTCGCGGCTCGAACAGCTTCAAGCACGCTCGTTAGGTATTTCCACCATCTCTTTACTTAATTTTTTATTTTTAGTAATAGGTTAGTCCAGATTTTAATTTAGTTTCTGATTTTTTTTTTGTTTCTTGTTAATTAGAGTCTCAAGTTAGGTTTATTTAATTAGTTATTTCTATTTAGTTTAGTTATTTGTTAGATTATTATTGATTAAACGGGATTTTTAGTGTATTATTTTAAAAGTTTACTTAGTTAATCAATTGTTTATTTGTTGAACGTTGTGGTTCGATTGTTAGCAATGCTCCTCTTGTTTCTGTTTTGAGTATTAGTTTGTGAATTCAGTTGTTTGTTCTATGGTTATTTTGCACAAATCAATTTGTTTTAGTCTAGTTAGTTTGAGTTTTAGCTCCATTTGAAGTCTTGTTTTTGTTTTATCAATTGCTAGTTGTTTGAGCTTGTTTTGGTTCAAAATCAATAGGGTGTTATTGATTTTGTTAAAATCTGAAGACTAGATGGGTTTGATCATGAGTTAGAATACTAGTAGCTTACCTTTTACTAGTAGGGTGGCTGAACTGACTATTTACTTCTGTTACAGCAAGTTCTTAGGTTGTCCTTTCACCTTTTGGACAGCCTTTAAACAGTGTTTAGCACACAAAGTTACTCTCTTTTTGCATAGATTTTTGATGAACCAAAATCTTCCCAAAAAGTGACTTTCTTTGCCTACTTAAGGGCTGCCCTTTCCTCACTCTATGGGGATCATGCTGGAAATCAGCTTCAACACACTCTAAAGAAAAATACAACATCAGAAAGAAACAAAACAACAGCTAAAATAGCTTTCAGTTTTCTTTTTGTACGTTCCAAAAATGAAACAAGTCCCCTTTGGTATTTAGCTTCTATTTTTGGTCTGATGGCTCAAGCATTATCTGGGTTGTTGGAGTTTTTGATATTTGCTATTGCTGGGGTATTTGATTTAAGCTGTTCTGCTGGCTTCTCATCGTTGCTGCTCTAGCATTTCAACATTTAGGTATTTCTTCTTTTGTTGTAGCTTTTTGAATTGTTTCATATGAATAAAGAATGAATAGTTTCTGAGTCTTTATTTGAAATAATTCAACAGTCTTGGTTCATCCTTGCTTATCATAAATGAACAATTTAAGTTATGGTAGTAAATACGGATGAAAGAAGGAAGAAGTGAGTATATAGTTTTGAGTTCATACTTGTCAAGTTTTTAGTATAGTTGCAGCAGTCCCTATTAAGGAAAGAATTGATTTTACTTCACTAAAAGTCTTGGTAAGAATCTCCCATGTTGAACTTTACCTGAATATTTCCATATATGATTTATGTTTCCTCGTAAGGTTCATGTATACTAGTTTTGGTGAAAGTTGATACATTTCATGTTTACGGGCACAATTAGCTTAAAGATATTGTGAAGTGCTTTATAAGAATCTACTACCTAAATTCTTGTCATGAAAATGATTTGTTCATATCTTCCTGTATGCATGTTTAGGCTAGTTTATTTTATATTAATAGGTTACTTCTTTTTAAATGCTTATTATTAGTTATAAAAGTATGATTTTTGTCTTCAATCAACCATCAATGGCCAATAATTGGGCTTTGAATAAGTGCTGGATTTTAGAAAAAGTATAAAGGGACATGAGTCTTAAATGAATAGTCTGTTTGGTGGTGATCAATTAAAGAAGAGAGTTGGGCCAAGTAATTTTCAGCGTCTGCCCATTTGTTTTAGTAACAAAGTTGGCCTGTTTTTAATGAACTAAAAGAGTGACCGAATGCAATTATACAAATCTTCAAAGCAGCCCATTCTTTAAATTGATAAAGATTAGCCCAAGTTTTAATATCATGGTAGTTCACATAATTACTTTCCAATAGAAAATAAATTTGTTGTAATTATAATAACTCACTAACTTAATCACCTCAATAATTAACTTAAGCGCTAAGCAACTAATAGGCGCGCTTTAATTTTTTCATTCATGGATTCGCTTGCATAGCATGATATTTAACATTCAATAATCTCATACTATATCTATAGTTTTAATTAATTTCTAATCCCTTTGACATACTCGCGGATTCGCTTGCGTAGCACGATAGTAACTTTTAATAATTTTCAAAAATAATTTCTTCAAGCACAAATGTAGTAAGTTCTCAAAATACTACAAATAATTGATTGTCATGATTTCGGATTCACTTGCGAGGTGTGATTATGATAAGTTAATTAATTTTACTATTCGATCACGCATTCGCTTACGTAGCGTGGTTATGACAACGTAATATTATCCAAATTGTTTTTCTTAATAGATCTAATAATCAAGAAATAAAAGCGGATAGGTAAAACATAAAAATCATATAAAGCGCAGTTTATCCAAAATTAATTCAAGCCAAGTATAAGTCATTAAAAGCGACCGTGCTAGAACCACGGGACCCAGGGAATGCCTTACACCTTCTCCTCGGTCAACAGAATTCCTTATCCGAACTTTATTTTCGCCGACCAATAATAAAAGAGTTAAATCTTCCTTTGAATAGGAATTCAAACAAAACGTGACTTGGAACACCCAGAAATCAATTTCAAGTGGCAACTCTGTAAATAAAATAATCCCTACTCAAATTTGTCATTTTAATTGAAAAAACCCTTTAACTCACACCAATCCACATAATATTCTTTTGGGGGTAAAAAGGGGTGTGTCACTTGTTTCACGGTTGTTGTAGCGAAAGTTGGATTTCCTTAAGAAGTTGACTGTATTCCATTCCATGTCAAGCACTGGCTCATTGGTTGTCGCTGTAGAGGAGGTTGCGATTTATTTTGTGTCGAGGTGATCCTGTGATATATGTGGAAAAAAAGAACAGTTCCAGTTTGCATGGCCAAAGCGCCCACATTTTGGGCACAGTAAGTTGAGCCCCTCATATAGGAGTATTTTCTTGTGATGACCTATGTGTACGCGTGTTTTTAGAGGTTTTTCTAAGGGTACTTCAATACAAATACGTGTATACCTTCCCTTAGTGGTAGTGGAAGTGCAGGTATCTACCTTTAACAAATGTCCGAACTTAGAGCCGACCCTTTGTAGTATTTCTGGATCATTAAATTCAGTAGGAAGTTCCAAAAGGCGAACCCATATAGCTAAATATGTGAGTTGTGTAGGTGAGGCTATGAACTTGGACTCCCATTTTCGAACGGAGAGAAAGTGGTTTAGGACAAAACCATAGTCCTCCATGGAGAGCCTTTAAATATTTTCTTCCTTTTGGAATTTGATAAGAAAGAAGTCATAGCCTAGATCAATTAGATAAAGATCTTCAGTTGGCTTCCATAAGAAAAGGAGCTTATTTTTTAATATGAGATGTGCTACCTTCCTTCGAAAGACCTTTATTATTACCGAGTATTTTCATGGTGAATATGGACGGAATTTATCGTTGGAAGTTATTGGAATAAAAATGTCATTATGAGTGCTTTTATCAGAGAGATCAATTTGAGTGTGTAAATTTTGTTGGTTATTCGGCATTGGTGACAGGTATTTATTGGATATTAAGGTTTAAAGAAATGTTGCAGGTGGTGTAGTTGGGCTATTGTCATCTATTTGCATGGGATCTATGTCATGTGGCTCACTAATGGGGTTTTGTAAGTCAGGTTGTTGAACAGGAACATTCATTAGGTGAAGTTGTGCAACAGTAAATGTGCGTTGCTGGAAGATTGTAATTGTTTAGAAAAGTGGGAGGAAATTTATGACGGAAAATAAGTTAGTAAGAGGGAGAAGTTCTCACATCTCTCTAGCTTTTTGGTTCACGCTGCTCTTGTCCCCTCATATTTTTTCAAATAAGTATATATACTTTCAAAATATCATTTTGCATTATTATTTATTTTACAAGATTGATACAAGTATTTTCTATAATTTTTCGCAATTTTTAGAGCTTTAAAATTGATTTCTTTGCATTTTAATTACTTGATTATTTATCAATTACCCTTTCAAATTAATTTATAATAACTTAATCATCCAAATGTATTAGTTGCATCCATACATATGTTTCATAATATTTTACTTTATTTTATAAAATTACATTTGTATTTTTATGCTAATTACGCAATTTTGCAATAACATTCTATATTTAAATTGCATTTGTCATTTATTTAAGGACAAAATAATTTTCACATCTTTATAATCTTCAAGTATTTTTTTTAATGTAGCAAGTTTCATAAATAGCATTTTTATATTTTTTATCAAACTCCTTTATTAAAATTGTTTTTCCGTAATTACTTCTATTTAGAATATAGCCCAAGTTATGTCATTTTGGAACCACATTAGTGGCCCAAACACCCCAAAATCCTTGGCGCATTTTCCCCGGCCCAAACCAGATGACCCCTTTTAATTTTCAACCTGGTCGGGACCCGTCCTCCAACCTGCCCTGCCTCTCGCTTAATCCTGGCCGTTTATCTCAAAGGATCAACGGCCCATAGCCTCTCCCTCACTTTTAATTACCCAAACCCTATGAAACCCTACCCATTCTTCTTAATTCGCCGCCCCTAAATCCTCTCCACTCTCTCTTCTTCTCTGAGAAACCCTAGCCATTGTATATCTAAACCTCTCCAGATTTGGCTCTAAAATAGAATCAATCATTGATTAACCTTCCTTATTTGTGTTACCGCATTAGTATCTGTGCGACAATGGTGTTACTTAGTACTGTCCTACACTTGGTAAGTACTATCCCTCAGAATCGGGCCCGTTCAACTCAATCTTGGAGATTTGGAAGAAATCTCATCCATATACGCGAAGAAAAGCTTGATTCTTCATACCAGTTACCCGATTTTGAGTTTTAAACCCTAAATACGGTTTGGAGGTTGATTTCTTTCCCTTCCGATTACCTTACTAACTTGCATGCGAGATTTCACTCTTTGTTCATGTTTACTTGATTTCTTTCCTTGTTTATTTCCTTGATTTACCATTATATAAACCCCTCCCCTAATTCCTTTTGAACGGCCCTTAGTCACTAAAATTATCTACTGGTACTCTCTTATTCTCTCATTCTATACTATTATGAAATTTGAGACCTTAGGCGGCTAAAAGTCAAGGCCACCTAAAATTTATTTGTTTCTCTTTCTCAGTGCGAGCATTACCCGGGGTTCACTTGAAACCCTTGGGAACTCTGACGCACTAGGATTTTGGGGTTTTGCTGTTCTTTTGCTATTGACAATTAAAGTACTGCTGGAAATTGTTCTTCTTACTTACTTGTCTGTTAGTTTGTAACTGTAAGTGCCTATGGCCCTTGCAGTTTCATCCTCTATTCGTTTGTGTCACGCTATGTATATCTATGTCACTGAAACCTTTGTGAATCAAAATGCTACTATGTCATCTCTGTTTGCATCTCTATTTTGCTCTAAAGTTGTTTTCATGGCTCTATGTTTCTTCTAGCATCTCAACTAGCCTAATTTCTAGCCATGATTGGCTTTTCATAAGCATGTCTATCCTAGTGTATTTGTGTATGTTTGAATGCTTAAATCTGTTACTTATCTTGAGTTTATCTCCTGCCTTGTTCTGGATTCTTGTGATAAACCAGTTCACAAGCAGAATGTGTTCTAATTCTTGTTGAATCATTCATATATGACTTCATGCTTTCTTATAGTTAATTCTTAATCATGGTGTTATCCAAACATGCTTTCCTGTTACTAACGTATGCTCCCTAACTTGTCCAATTTTGTGCTCTTTAATATGGCTTAAGACCTCTAGGATGGGATTCAATATTTAGCCTCTTCCCCTATATGTGGTTCAGACCTAGTGCCTGCATATCCTGCGGGAGTTGATATATTTTCACTTATTATAGTTCTGGAATTGTTTTGAACCTTTGTACTATGATTGATAATCAATATGTTAAGTCTCATGTTCAACTAAGAGACATGTTTGTCAACTTTTCTTAACTATGCCCATTAGCATATTGTTATGCTATTTATTGCCATATTCTCATTAGGCTCTCATGTTAAAAACCTTCATGTGAAAACTGTCTCTCACTTGTTCCTGTCTATAAATTTGCTAGTTGTCTAAAATCTTTTAGGCTAATTCTAGACTATTCTTTAGGGTGGTTGTTCAGTAAGTCTTACCCCTAATAGAAAGGATAAATTACTTGCACGCTTCGTCAAGTAAGAAAGAGGATCTTAGGCCGAACAGATCACCGGCTCCGAAGGCCTGCAATCGTGACTTTAGTTTTGGTGGTTCACTTTGTTGTCGGGGTGCAACAATCTTTTGTGAAACTTCGAATGGAGTGGCTCGTACGCCCCTCCCCCTCGCCAAGCCTAAGGAAAGGAGATACTTAGATACCTCTTTGTTAACTATATTCTATTTGAAGTAGTTTGCTAGCTTACGATGTTCAATCTTGTCACTTTAAAACCTAGCATGAGCCTATTTAATGTATTCCTTCTGTACTTCCCAAAGTTTTATGTGATCCTGCTAATATGTCTTGGTTAGAACTGTTGTTACTTACAACTTTCAGAATTAAGTGTGAAAAGTTATTTAATTAATTCCCTGAGTAGTTGCCACTTACATGGTTAAGTCTGGCATCATTAGGTAAGTCATGCATCGTGGGCCTAGTATTGGGCCATACATGTTATTGGATATGGGTGCTGAATTCAGGCATTCCCTATTGTTCTACTAAGCCTAGGGTTTGGTCCTGATGGTCGTGTGAAGAGTGAGGCTGTTGAAGGCCTAGCCAGTGTTGGATTACTTTGTTTGGGTCTGTTTCTAGGCCTGTAGTCATTCTTTATGTAATGTTTGTAATTGTATTCATTATCCGGTTATGTAATAATTTGTAAACCAAACAATTGGGGAATTAGTAAAAAGTTGGATAGGGTACTTTAATTCTCACATGAACGGGTAGAAAATATTCCTATATGGTTTAATTTCTTTAATTGTTACTTTGTGTGACATGGATAGGGTAGAAAATATTCCTATATGGTTTAATTTCTTTAATTGTTACTTTGTGTGACACGCCTTATTTTCTATACACTGATAGAAAATATGCCTATAGGGACCTAAATGCTTTACCTGCTAACATCAGAAACATGTCTAAAATATAAGTACTTTCCTTGTTCACATGCTTTTGTTTCTATACACTATTAGACATCATTCATATAAGATTCAAATATCATTGATCATTTGCTCAACTTGTATTATTATTGTGCGATTGTTAGATAACATGCCTTAATAATCTAGATACCATTCCTATAGGACATTAACGTCTGCCTAAGGTGCACACTTATAAAATTGGCATTAGTAATCTGGTCACTCATATCGCTTTACTGCTTCATCTCGTAAGCAATTAGAAATCATGCCTAGACCTGCAATGTTTTAACCTACCTATACGATGCTTATATAATACTGAAAATCCGAATCACATATAGAACGTTAACGATTAACATCATGTATCGCCTAATCTAAAAGCCTGAAATTTGTTCGCGTGCCTTTGATGTTACGTGTGGAGGCTAATTTGGGCCTTTAATTGCCTTTACTTGAAGCCCTATCTGTTTTGAATGTCGCTTAGTTTTATCATTTTGAGCAACCTAAGTAAAGATTAAAACCACCTAAATAGAGGCCCAAAACCACCTAAATAGAGGCCCAAAACCTCCCGGACCATAGATATGGGACGGGTAGCGCATGCAAAGGGTACCATCTAGAATTGAATTAGAAAGCTTTTAGGTAAACAACTTCAACATAGTAATCGGGTAGCAGGAAATGATAGTTTGTGCCCGCTGAATAATATGAGAAACTCCTTCCTAAAGGAAGTTGCGAAGTAGTATTTATGTTACTGGGTATGTTGTTGTTGTATCCTTGTAGTCATAGTAAGATTTGTGACCGATTCTCATATGTTATAATAAGACTTTTCAACTTCTAATCTCTATTTATTGAATTGATCACCTAGCCTAATTACATAATCCATATAGTTTAAAGTTCGGTTGGAACCCACAGTTGTGGACCTGTGAACCTCAAAGAGTGCCTAACACCTTTTCTCCGAGGTAATTTGAGCCATTACCCGATCTTTGGTGGCGTTAACTAGTTAAAATAGAGTTATTTGCTAATAGATTCCCTAAAGCGCCTTAAAAATCAATAGGTGGCGGCCTTTCTCTTTTAATACTCATTTAAAAGAGTTGTCATATGTCGAAACCCGCTTTCGCGAGAAAAAAGGGCATGACACTATAGCCCACGCCTTCTGTACAGGCCTGGGCCACCAGTCCAAGACCTCCTAAAAATTTTCGGGACCATCAAAAATGACCTAAGGAACAATAGTCATGGCCTTTCCATGTCCATTATTTTTTTTAGCATTATAGGGCCATAAAATCGGATTTCCGCATGTTTTTTAAATTTTCGTGTGTTATAGCCTACGCCTTCTGCATGGGCTCGGGCCATCGGACCCAGACATCCTAAAATTTTGTTGTACCATAAAAATGACCAAAGGAACAATAGTCACCGCCTCACCATAACGTTCCTTATTTTTTGGCGTTTAGGGCCATAAAACTGGAATTCTGCCCAATTTCAGTCTTTAGGCATGGCACTGGAGCGGAACCGCATAAAAAATTTGTCGGACCATCAAAAGGGACCTAAATAACAATAATCATCGCCTCGCCATTAATCCACCGCCGCCGCTGCCAGTTTCAATCTCTCCAAGCCCGTGACCCAACAGCCGCCCACGACTCCTCAAAACTCAGGAACCCCTTCTTCTTCTTCAACCTTCAACCTCTAACTTAGACCCCAAAACTCCAGCGACAATCCTCACTCACTACACTCACGCCGTTCACTCTTATTCACAGCTTTCAACAATCAGCTGAAAATCACCTTTAAAAATAAAATAAAAAGTATTTTAGGTCCATAAAACAAGAATTTCGCTCAATTCCCAGAATTTCGTGTGATATAGCCAACGCCTTCTGAATAGGCCCGCACCATCGGAATCTGACTGCCTTAAATTTTTCCAGACCATCATAAACGACCTAAGAAATGATAGTTACCGCCTCGCCATGACTATGACTCATTTTTTGACATTTTTGTGGCAGGAAACTGGAATTTCACCCAATTTCCAGATTTTTGTGCGCTATAACCCTCGCCTTCTACATGGGCGCGGTCCAGCAGACCCGCACCGACTAAAATTATGTCGGACCATAAAAATGACCTAAGGAATAATAGTCACAACCTCGCCATAACCGTTACTCGTTTTTTGGTGTTTTAGGGTAAACTGAAATTATGCCCTATTCCTAGATTTTCGTGTGCTATTCCATGCCTTATGCAGGGGTCCGGGCCACCGAACTCGGACCGCCTAAAAATTTTTCGGACCATCACAATTGACCTATAGAATAATATTCACCGCCTCTCTATGACCATTACAACCTAAAATTTTGTCGGACATAAAAAATTACATAAGGAACAATAGACACCAATGTGCTAATATTCGTGTGCTAATTAGGGTTATAAACCAGAATTAAGGACGCCTTTTTAATTATTTGTGTGCTAATATTCACGTTATCTTCATGAATTCAGCGACGGGATCTGAATCGCTTAAATTTTTGTGGGCCCATCAAAGACGACCTAATGAATAATAATCATAGTTTTTTTCATGATTTTTCCTCTTTTTTTTTTGGAAATTTAGGCCATAAAACAGGAAATCTTGACGATTTCCAATTTTTCATGTATTAATGTCCATGCCATCTTTATGAATTCGGACGACGGTCTCCAAATCACCTAAAAATTTTTGGGCCGATCAAAAATGACCTAATGAACAATAGTCATTGATTCTCCATGACTTTTCCTTATTTTTGGCGTTTTAGGATCGTATAATAGGAATTCAGGACGATTACCAATATTCCGTATGCTAATGTCTACGCCATCTTCATGAATTCGAGCAACGAGCTCCGAATCACCTAAAATTTTGTGGACCCATTAAAAACGACCTAAGGAACAACGGTAATTGCTTCGCCATGATCATTACTCATTTTTAATATTTTAGGGTCATTAAATAAAAATTCATATCGATTTCTAATTTTTCGTGTGCTAATATACACGCCATCTTCATGAATTCTAGTGTTGGGTTCGTTAATTTTGTGGGCCCATCAGAAACGAGCTAATGAACAATAGTAATTGCTTCGTCGTGATTGTTCCTCGTTTTTTGGCGTTTTAGGACCATAAAACATGAATTCATGATAATTTTAGTGTGATAATGTCCATGTCATCTTCATGGATTCGGACGATGGGCTCTGAATCGCCGAAAAGTTTGTGGGCTCATCCGAAACAGTCTAATAAACAATAGTCATTGTCTTGCCACGTCCGTTCCTCTTTTTGGCATTTTAGGCCCATAAAACAGGAATTGAGGATGATTTTCAGTTTTTCGTGTGCTATGTCCACATCATCTTCATGAATTTGGGCAACGGTCTCTGAATCGCCTAAAATTTTGTGGGCCCAATAGAAACGACCTAATGAACAATAGTCATCGCTCTGCCATGACGTTCCTCGTCTTTTGGTATTTTAGGGCTATAAAAGAGGAATGAATGATTTCTGATTTTTCGTGTGCTAATGTTCACGTTATCGAGCGACGGGCTCAAAATCACCTAAAATTTGTGGGCCCATCAGAAACAATCTAGAATGATAAGCATTGTTTCGCTGTGTTTGTTCCTCGTTTTTTAGCATTTTAGGGCCATAAGACAGGAATTCAGGACAATTTCTAATTTTTCGATCTTCATGAATTCAGTCGACGGGCTGCTAATCGCCTAAAATTTTGTGGGAACCAAGAATAAAATTTAGCTGTATTAATCAATTCTTTTAGTAATAAATTGACTTAATCGATGATTTAATCAACATTAGCAAAGGAATTTCTCCAACAAGAATACTGAAAAAACAATTGGCTAAAGAATGAAGCTGAACAGATTTCATTTGCTAAAGAATATGATGTTTGTCTCTTGTCAAAATTACATTCAATTGGGATCTATTATTGCAACTAACCGTAGCCTCATCTATCTAATTTTCAGTGATATGGTATGAATGATGTGTCTTTCCTAACTCTTCTAGTGTACAACTTGCAAA
Organism: Nicotiana glauca; assembly: GCA_026770625.1. Classification (NCBI taxonomy): domain Eukaryota; kingdom Viridiplantae; phylum Streptophyta; class Magnoliopsida; order Solanales; family Solanaceae; genus Nicotiana; species Nicotiana glauca. The sequence goes on from MU681451.1 coordinate 102,367, forward strand.
ATTCAGGTTAGTTCTTCACAAAAGTGTGAAAGAAAAAGCCTCAGATCCTACTCATACGAGAAGTAAGATCAATGAACACATCCTCCCTACAGGGAATTGTGACACCACCCACTGGATGATCAAAGCCAAATTCTTCCTCAGCTTGACTAAACAAATCTTGAAATAAAAGTTGGCTCAAGAACGATATGGGGATTACAAATCTCTTCTTCTACTTCTCTCCAACATAAACAACAAAAGGGCCCTTTGGAATATCTCCAGCTGTAAAAGACTTCTTGATTATACGAGGCATACTGGAGAGCCATAATCGTTTAGTTCAATACAGATAAGCAAATAAGGATGGGAATAATTAATGAGGACCTTGAGATCAAAGAAAAGTTTTATATGGTTTCAGGTTTTGCTGAGTGTTGTCATAGTAAACCCCTCTTGGTATGTGTTTATATAGGCCAATGACAAGTTGTACAATCCTGCTAATGTGCATTGAAAAGGCTTTCTGTAGGCACCAGCTAAAGACAATAGAACCTGAAGTATCACATGGTTTTGCTTTCCAACTAATTGTCATACTAATTAGACTTTGACAGCAGAAGGTCCCACTGATGTTCAAAACGAAGAACAGATTGATAAAACCTCATCTATCTCGAAAATGGTTTATGGACTACCTCTATCTATTTCTTGATGTTATATCTATGAGGGCATATCCTGAGAATTTTAGACAAAAATCGGATAATGCATAGTGCTAAAGTGATGGCTCAGGATACAAGTTGGTTTCGAACAAAAAAAAGCTAGTCTTATGTTTCCAAGTAGTGCTGCAGTTGAGTACTTATAAAATGGTCAAATTATGACGATTAATTATTGGAAATAATATAGAATTGGAGTAACCTAAGACCAACTATGTGCATTCCTTCCAGTTTTGGAATGCTTGTTGCTGGAGCAAGCAACACACCATATCCACTGACTCCTAAGTTAATATAGCCTTACATGGAAATGCAGAAGCTCAATTTGAAGTCAGAAAGAGAAAGTGTTTTTTTATTTTTTTTTTATTTTTATATCATACATCCAGTTTCGCTTAAATTACTAACTACGAATTTCCTACAAGGAGTACAACTTTGAGAATGGCTTAAAAATATTCTCTCCCCTTCTCGACTTATTATCTTGGGAGTACATAATGAATTCTTGCAGTTGGTAGTAGTGATTATATCAATTTCAAGCAATTGCTTCTAGTGTGATAGATATTTAGGGTGGTGCAAGCTCTCTAAGGTAATATGACCAACTGCGGGAGTAGTCACAACTACCTCCAATCAAATGCTTCCTTACAGTTAATTTGAGTAGATCCTAGTATGAAGAAGCATACAAGGACAGAACTACTCACTCAAAATCACAGCTTGAAGTACTTGTCCGCATAATGGCAGAAATCCAGCATTTGCCCACGATTTACCTGGATGGATTGTTCATGGAATCAAAACCTTTAACCACTGATGCATGTGCCAACCATGGTGTAGGTTCTATGAAGCTCCAGTATGTTACTGATTGACAGTAAATATCAGATTTCCAAGTATTCCAACATTAAGATAAAACTTGACGTACTTGAATTAGTGGACCAGAGTGCACAAAATGAAGAACTACTCCAATCTGGTATATTATCAGCGTGTGATGCAGCACCAAGTTGATCTTCCAGTCAAAATACAGAATTTATACCCCTGATTACACTTATCTGGATCGATGAGACTCTTTACAAGCAACTGAGCAATGTTGTGTTATCAGCACATAGCAGACACACGCTGCATCCCTCGAATCTTCATCACTCATCATCTTAATGCAATGCAAAAGTTTATCTACACCTATAATCTAAGAAATGGTTTACTGTCAAATCTACCAAGTAATGTACTCACGAATTGGTCTAACAGAAGAACAGCCAAGATATCAACTGTGAATACCCTGCACCAATCTAGTTTAGTTAGCCAACATTGCATTAGTAGGTGTAGAAGAAAACTGAAATGATTCTTCACCAGAAATCCCCGCAGCTGCATATTCCATCTCTGAAATGATGAAATCGACTTGCATCCCTCACTGTAATCTCCCTTTTCGTAATTAAAGTTACGTATTTCAGCGTACTATGGCAGTCAACACAAACTCGCAAATTCTTTGTAACAAGTATGGACTTGCTAGGATCCAGATTTAGCAATGCAAATGCAACTGCAAGCTTCTCACTGTGATAAAGCAGAATCTGTTCCTTCTCTTCTTCCTCAACATCTTGGTAGACAAAACTGGATTCTGCACTGTACCCCAATTTTTTCATCTCCGTTGAAATCTCCTTCAATTTCTCATTTATTTTAGCGGACTGAGGGTGGGATTGATCCCCACCAGCAAATGTATGGACAACCCCGTTTATTTCAATCCAACTACATCCTGGGCTCTTCTTAAAGCCAGAATCCTTCAGCTTAATTCTAATATGAGCTGCGTCATCCCATCTCCCAGCAGTAGTATACAAGTTGGATAAAAGAACAAAATTACCTGGACTTTCAGGTCCTAGATATTGGATCTTGTTAGATACTTCTTCTGCTAGTACAATATGTTTATGGATTCTACAAGCAGCAAGCAAAGCACTCCAAATACGCACATCAGGTTTAAAAGGCATATTCTGGATAAAACCATAGGCCTCATCTAGGAAACCAGCACGGCCCAAAAGATCCACCATGCACAAGTAATGATCCATCCTAGGGCTAATTTTGAATTCTTGACACATGCTGAAGAACCAATATTTCCCTTCAGCAACAAGACCAGAATGGCTGCAAGCAAATAAGAGACCGATGAAAGTTATCTCATCTGGCATTTGAGCTACAGTCTGCATGTCATAGAACAATGAAATTGCTTCCTTTCCATGACCGTGAACTCCATATCCAGCAATCATTGCATTCCATGAGACAACATCCCTTTTATTCATCTTATCAAAGATAATCCTAGCAATGTTGACTTTACCACATTTGGAGTACATGTCAATTAGGGCATTACAAATAGAAACATCCTCTGTAAATCCACGTAGTATCGAGTAACCATGGGTGCAAACTCCAAGTTGTAGGGCAGCCAAATGTGAACAAGCTGGTAAAATTCCCATCACTGTTGCAGATTCTGGCTGGACCCCAGACGATTGCATCATTTGGAAAATCTGCAAAGCTTCTTCTGCATGGCCATTCTGAACACACCCTGCAATTATAGCACTGAAAGAAACAGAATCTTTTAAACCCATCTCCTCAAAGAAGTTAAGTGAATCATCTATTCTCCCGCACTTTGCATACATAGAAAGAAGAGTATTACTCACCATCAAATCCAAATTGGACCCCGACTTAACAGTATAACCATGCATCTTTCTTCCTCTTCTCAGATCATTCAGCTTAGCACAAGCTCGAATGACAGTGGCAAGCATGACAGGAGAAGGAGACCCAGTATCTTCCTCCCTCATGTGGTCAAACAGTTCCAATCCTTCTTGCGTAGAATCACATGTTATATATGCTCCTATCATTGCACTCCACGTGATCTCATTCTTAAAAGTCACGACTCTAAAAATCCTCTTCGCATAGTTCAACAACCCGCATTTTGCATACACATCCAAAATGCCAGTGTCAACAACTACATCATTGACAAAACCCCTTCTTGTAGAATACCCATGAACAGCCTTCCCTTCACGCAACTTATTAGCTTCCGCAATAGCAGGAAGAATAGCCACAATTGTAGATGAATTTGGAGTTAACCCATTCTCTTGCATTTCGAAAACCAAACCCATCATCTCCAAATACAAACCATTCACCGAGCACCCTGAGATCATCGCATTCCATGCCACAATATCTCTTTTCCACATTCCATCGAACACTTGTCGTGCCTCAACCAATAACCCACACTTGGCATAAAAATCAACCAAAGCTGTACAAATATAAACATCACCATCAAGCCCATGCCTTTTTACATGTTCATGAATCTTTACACCATTTTCTACATCTTGCATAGCAGAACAAGCTTTGATCACAAAAGGGTATGTATAATTTGTAGGTCTAACACCAGACTCGACCATTTCATAGTACAAGTCAATAGCTTTCTCAAAGGGTCCATTCCAAGCATAGGCTCTAATCATTTGGTTCCATAATATGGTTTTATTATTTCTATCCGGATTAGGAATTTCGTCGAATACATGGCGTGCAAGATCGATTCTACTGCAGGAGATATAAAAACGGGTTAACTTGTCTAGTAGATTTGAATTGTTGTCATTACAGTGATTGTGTTTTAGGATGTGTTGATGGATTGATTTGCCTATTGATAATGACTTGGATTCTGTCCAGGCGTCAAGAAGCGCAAGGTAATTGTAGTAAGGTTCTTGTCTGAAATTCCAACCGATGTTTACTATTCGCCGCGCATTTGCGCATGACATCTCCCGCTTGGCTTATGGCTTTTGGTCTCTGTAGGAGAAATGAAATTGCTCTTCTCAAGCTTGAATTTCCTGTGGATTAGAACATGTAAAATGGCGATTACTGAAGGCGGGAAGCCTGTTTCTAACCTTTTAAATGTTTGTAACTAGTATATGTACCGCCTGTTGCAAGGAGAATATTAAATATATTTTTTAAATATGATAGACATAAAGGAGCTTTTAAATAATATTATTTTATAAATATATAAATCCACTGGATATTCATACATTGAAGTAATAAGGATATATATGTATCCATTAGAAAATAGGTAGTGAGGAAAGCATTCATAAGAAAATGCAATCTTGGATGATCGGCCATATTCTAATTCTCACAATTTTATTAGAACCATTTGAAAAAGGTCATTTTTACTGCACAATATGTTGATATAAATTAATAAAGTTTTTTTAAAAGCACAAGGGGTTGCTCTGATGGTAAGTAACCTTCACTCTCAATCAAGAGGTTGTGAGTTCGAGACTCCCCAAGAGCAAGGTGGGAAGTTCTTGGAGTGAAGGATGCCGGGGGTCTATTTGGAAACAGCTTCTCTATCCCAGGATAGGGGTAAGGTCTGCGTACACACTACATTCCTCAGTCCCCACTAAAAATAAAGAATGATGAGTCAAATTAGGAATATTTGGATGTATGCTAATCAAAATAAAATGAAAGTAGTAATGGTCTCAACCTCAAGTTGTCTAGCCAATTCTTTCTTGCTTATATCTTCTTCTGACCGAAAGCAAGTTCTATGAATTTCCCATCTTATTACCCGCCCAGACAATCTTTACAGTGTTTCTAAAGATCTTGAAAGTACTCGTTTTCTTATTTTAAAGTACTTGTTCCCGACTCTTATCAAAAGAATAATTAGTAGAAGCCAAGTTTGATGGTTTTATAAAATGTTTGGTGAGTAGTTAATGGACCAACCACTTTAATTGGTACCCAAACTCTATCTTCTTGACTCATACCAGACATGATATAAATGGACAATATCTTCACACTTGTGTAATTAGCATCTGATCAAGCCATGAAATAATTATTTAGCTATACAAGATACATATTATAAATAGGGATTTGAATTTAAAGATTAAAACATGTACTCAGAAGAATTAAAATGATAAGTTTGTTATGCATAATAAAAATGATACCATCAAATATAATTAAGAAGAAGACTTCATCCTAATTCAATCTGTTAGAAGTAGTTATTTAAAATTGAAGCTAATCACTTTTACATCTATTGCAAAATTTTGTCTTTTTATTTAAACTCAAAAGTTTCTTTTGTTATTCTTCTTCAAATTTACATTAGAGTTTTTATAAATTTTCTTTTGTTATTCCACTTCAAAGTTATATTAGAATATTTATTAACTTTGTCCTAAGGTTTAATATTATTAGCTAATGCACGAAAACTCTCTGGAATATGAATTTTAAAGAGAAAAGTAAAATTCATAACCTTCAAAAAAGAATTTATTGAGTAACCGGTGCATCCCATGTTTAGTTACCTTTACTCTATAGGGCCTTCTCATAAGCGTCAATATTGAATATTTTACAAAATATATATTGTAACTTTTTCCTATTGTGATTTAACATTTATTATTGTGACGTACTCGCATATACAATAAAAAACTATTTTTCTTAACTTTTTTTAATTTTTTTATTCTTTCTTTATACTAAGGAATTACTCGATTAATCAGTATCTTGAAGGAAATATTCCATACATAAATATAGTTTTTCAAGAAAAATCAAGAAAGCATAAGTTAATCAAGAAAAGAAATAATGAACAAATATCAATTATTAGTTAAGCTATATTAATAAAATAAAAAAATTACTAAAATGAATTAAGCATCATTTCTATCGTGACAAGAAACTTCCACCTTTACTAAAAGGTAAGTTTTATAAAGCAGTGGTTAGGCATGCAATGCTGTATGGGACCGAGTGTTGGCCGGTTAAGAACTCACACACCCAGAAGATGAAAGTAGCAGAGATGAGGATGTTGAGGTGGATGTGCGGGCATACAAGGATGGATAAGATTAGGAATGAAGATATTAGAGAGAAGGTGGGTGTGGCCCCCATAGAGGACAAGATGCGGGAAGCAAGACTCAGATGGTTCGGGCACATTCGGAGGAGGAGCACTGATGTACCGGTGAGAAGGTGTGAGCGACTGGCTGTGGTGGGCATGAGGAGAGGTAGAGGGAGACCTAAGAAGTATTGGGGAGAGGTGATAAGGCAGGACTTAGCGCGTCTTAGGATTACTGAGGACATGGCCCTTGATAGGGGATTGTGGAAGTCGAGCATTAAAGTTGTAGGTTAGGGGGAAGTTGTGGATATTTCCACAGCGCACTAGATTGAGATTAGCTAGTTAGGAGGTAAGCGTAAGAGGTTACTGATCAGCTACCGATACAGGGAGTTATTTGTTGGATATTAGTATACCTTTCATCTATTTCGTATTTCTTATATTTCTTATACTGCTGCTACTTTATTATTTTGTGTTATGTTGTTATTTTATGTTATTTTTAGTATGAGTCTATTGATAGTACTAACTTATCGTCTCTTGTTGATGTCTTGAGCCGAGGGTCTCCTGGAAACAGCCTCTCTGTCCCTCCCCTCCCCCCGGGTAGGGGTAAGCTCCCCAGACCCCACTTGTGGGATTATACTGGATTGTTGTTGTTGTTGGTGTTCTATCGTTAAGCAGTATAATAGCATATATGAAATATTAAAAAATAAAAATCTCAATTGGATTCTCATAATATATAGGCGTCAATTAACTTAGATAATACTTTCACTATAACACAAAAAGATAAAGAGGAAAATTATGTACATATTACAAAACATTATGATAACCAGATAAAAATTCATCTTTAAACCCCCACTATATTTGTTAATAGAAAATATTAATTCACCCTTTAAACACCCTAGGAGATTAATTATGTACAATAATCAAGATCTAGCAGACGACAAAGAACCAAGAAAAAATAAGATGCATTTAAAAAGAAAGGCAGAAATAATAGGATTAATTTGATGGATACAAAATCAAGCCAACACGATTGAATCACTAAAAAAGAGTAGAAAGTTAGCTTTTCACTTTGATATTGAATAGAGACGAAGTGCACTGAATTGGTGAAGATTAATACCAGTACAAATCAACAATTTTACTTTCCTTTTTTTTTTAGCTCCAAGTTCTTTTGTAACCACGATCTATTATACAAACCACTCCTTCTCCTAAACACATATGTAGATGAAAAAGTGGGTAAAGAAAGCTTTCTACCTTGTTAATTTATATTAGTCCATCAAACTATAGAGTATCTGGTCCTCTATGATTTTCCACTAAGAATACTAAGGAAGCAGTAAGTAAAAGAGACATGGGATTTTTACGTGGAAAATTCCCGCTCAAGGGGACAAAAACCACGACCTACACTTGTGGCTTTCAACTTCACTAACTTTTAATCATACTATTACAAGCCACTTTGTAATGAATCTATTACAAAGACTTCAACTCAACTAACTCGTGATACACTTACCACCAGCCACTTTGTCACTCACTAGTTACAAAGACTTTAACTTATGACTAACTCAAGCCACAACACAAACTTAGAAGGTTTGTGACTTTGGGTTTCCTAAAACACATCTTCTAAGAAAGCAATATAGGATTTACAATGAAGAACAAATAACAAGATTACAACTCAACTACGGATACAGATAGGCTCATTGTGAAACTGATCCTTTAGTGGAGTTGTCTTCTTGTTCTTGACACACTTGTGACTTCAATGCTGGATAAACTTTTTAATGCTTGAGAGAATATCACTAAATGCTCAAATAAATATCTTGTGCCTTGCACCATGTTGTTATACTACCAAAGACATCATAAGGATGATGTCAATTCTTGGTAAAACGCCTCTTCCCAATGGGAAATGACTGCTGCATTGTCTGTTGCACGGTTGCGTGTACAGTTGCAGGCAGTCATTTTCTGCAGTTCCTTTCCATCTGTATAGTTGACTTGTACTTCTGTTAGAGAACACCAAGGGATCAAGTCCCTATCGTGTTCCTCTTTGTAGCAGTTCATTAGCTGGAGTTCAGACTGAACTTCGTTCATTTGAAATATATACCAAGTGAGGCAGGTTCCCTATCTGATTTTAACATTAAGTTTGTTAGATCACCAAAATATAAGAAATATAAGGCAAAGACATTGAAAATCCATCAATTTTCCCTTTTTGATGATGACAAACTTAGGCATTGATAATATTTATTTAGAGGAAAAATAACCAGATAAGGTGCCAGGAACTACACAAGTTCCTCCTTAATCAGATCCCCTTTTTCAATCAATTTGTCACCAAGCAAATTCCCCCTGACCTTTTGATTCCCCCTTAATTAGATCCCTCGTTTCAATCATTTAGTACACTTACCCCTTTTGGCATCACTAAAAATACACAAGCAAGCAAATATCATGAATAAGTCCAACATAGCCAACTCCTGCCACATATGTGCACACAATATGATTAAAAAGAGAAGCCAAAGGAAAACAACATTGTTCAAGCAAAAAGAGGAGTTGTTTCATTGATATGAACAATGGGCTGAGCAAAACAGGAGTAGTAATGGTGAAATCCAGCATGCCATCAACAAAAAGACAAACTAAAATAGAAACAGGAGCCACAAAACATCATAATAGAAGATAATTGGTCACTAGGAGGTATCTAAGGGGGAGAGAAGCGGGAAGTGTCTTGAGAACCAGGTCCGATCGGGCATTTGCAGACAGCTGCTCTTCAAGCAGTTTTGTGCGAAGCTTATCATTTTCCTTTGTCAAGCGGGCAACTTCTTCATTGGTGGTTTTAACGGAACCGGGTCCTTTAACAGCTTGACTAAGCTGAGTTTCTAGTATGGCATTCTGAGCCATCAACCTTCTAATCTCTTCAGAGGCAGCATTTTTGAGCATTGATCAGCTGAGAAATGGTAGAGATGCTTCCACCAACCTTTTCTACGCACTCACATTCTTCAAGAGTGGTTTTAGAGACGGTTTGCTTGTGTGTGCCCAGTTTGGGATTACCCAACGGAACCTTGTAAAACTTAAATACTTGAGTGAGGAGAAAGCCATATGGAAGCGCATAATTCCCACCTTTAAAGTTTGCCACCTTTTGCATATGATCTATCATGATTGCTGGCAGGTTGATCGAAACAAACTCATCAAGAGCCTCCATTAAGACCAGATCAGACTTTGTAGCAATAGATCGCCTCTCAGAGCTAGGTAAAAGCACCTTATTAACAAGCTCAAAGAGAAGTTGATACTCAGGAAGTAGCACTTTCTTATGTACATGTTCCCCCTACTGAATAGCTTGCGCTTTCATGATAGCTCTCCTAAAATTAGAACCACAGATACGTTTGACTAAGGACATTCTTTCACATGGAATTTGGAGAACCTTCCCCAATGCTAAAGCATCAAGTACAATGTCTACTCCATTTACTAGCACACGGATGTGATCCCCCTCAACAGTGAAGAGAGATGCGTAGAAATTTTGTACCGCATCTTCGTACACCATAGGCACGTTCTCCTGAAACAAGTGCTCCCATTGCTGAAATTCCACTATCTCCAGAATTTGCCTCGTACCTGCCATCTCTGAGATTGCCGGATCAAACATACGACCCCACAATACTTTTTGAGTTTGCAATCTCTCCTTCCAAAGACCACTGTCACTAGGTATGGTCTTCAGAGAACCAGGTTCTCCTACAGTTTCAGGTTTTTGTTTTCTAGATCCTTCAACAGATTTCCCTTTCCATCTTATAAACCCCACAGTATCTCCTTCAGACATAACTTGCTCAGCTACATTCTTCTTAGACTTACGGCTACCATTCACGGATGTTCCACTTTGTTTTTCAATAGCTTCATTGGAAGTTCCATCCACAGACTTATGAATTTTTATATATCGTTTTACTAAGGAATTGAGTTCCTCTAGAGCATCTTTGTCAACCTCATCCACTGGAATACTTTTGTCAGTCACAAATTCCCCTTGTTTAATCAACCTCTTCTTCTTTATCTTGACACTCCTCTTACCTTTCTGCAAGGTAGACTCGAAAGCCTCTTTCTGCAGCAACCTGGTAGTGGGTGACTTGGAAGAGGATTCTAAGGGCTTAGGTTAAACAAGAGGTTCCTAAGTTGATCTATCTGGAAGAGAATCAGGTCCTCCAACAGATTTTTTTATGACTATTTCATGGACTAGATACTCGAAGAGTGCCATGGTTCTTTCCTCACCTAGGAATGGAGTTTCTTCCCCCGGATACTCAGACAAGAGATAGGCTCCTTCATTCAACAGGCTCTCAGCAGCAATAATCATGATATTGTGTGCTGCTTCCTTTTCTGGTGACTCTGTGAGAGCCACTCAGTCCAAAATGAAGGAGTTCAGATACTGATCAGGATCATCCTCAGAGACCTCTAACACCTCTGAGGTAACACTTCCTGAGTGTTCTTTGGTGAGATTAGAGGAATGAAGAGACATAGGGTTTTCAACACATGAAAGATAGATAGAGTTTGATAGAGAGAAAAAATAATAGGAAGTGAGAAGGAAACAGGTGTGGGTGCAGTAGCATTGGGAAAAGTGGAAGAGTGAATTTTTGGAGATGACTTTAAGGATGATAAGGAAGTGAGAGTGGTGTTAATGGTGGGAGAAGGAAGCGATAGTTCGATTGCCATTGTAGGAGGATTTGGTAGGGAAGTTGAGTGAAACAAAAGTGAAGAGAGGATCACAGAGATACAAAAGAGATGAAGGTTCATGACTTGCTGTGAGAGAGAAAGAGAGTTTTATGTAAAGAAGGGCTAATGATGAGAAGAGAGAAACGGTTCTGAAGGGTCTTGAAAACGGCAGTAGTTCTCTGGGAAAACATTATCATGCAGAGGAGGTGAAGGGATTTGAAAGACTAGACATGACATGCAGACTTTGAAAAGTTGGATGATGTGGCAGTTGAATTAATTTTGTTAACCTTTTTGAGAAAGCATGCAAGACAACATATTACTACTAACCTGTGGAACAGGAACCTGATGCCCAAATGGTTTTTGAAAAAGATTTTAGTAGCTCTTCTTTTGCATTTCATCATTGTACCTTTAGCTTCTATGATCATCGTGAGTGTTTACCTGCAACGGTATCGATGTGAGTTAGGCTTGGCCAAAAAACATTTTAGCTAGTTTTACTTGAAGGAGATTTTCATAGCCAATTGATGAGGTATCAGTTTCTCAATTAAGCTTCAACATCCCCAGCTTTACCCTATTTCTTTCAAAATGTTTCTCGCTCAATGCCTTTAGTGAAGATATCTGCAATTTGATGTTCTTGTGCAGCAAAATCTCATACAGATAAGTCCATTTTTTCATTATTTTTGAGACAAATGTAGACATCAACGAGTTTGGTCTTCTTGATGGACCAGGTTCTTTTCCATGTTAAGAGCGTCTACTTCAGTTGTTGAGAGAACACTGGGTTGTATTTCCTTGTACCCCATGAGATGATCCAATAGAACGAGTCATTCCAGATATGCTCTTCTTGACCACCAGATAACTTTGTTTCCTTCAAAATGATGCAGTTCCTCATGGGAGCTGAGATTTTGATTAGTAGAGGAAATGAATGGGTTTCCTTGCACTCTTTATTCTGCTACTTGTAAAGTCTCTTGCACTACATCTCCAATTCTTTCTTCAGCTTCAGCTGATAATAATTGAAAACCAGGTTCCTTTTTGATAAGTGAAAGAAAATTTTGCATTGTCTTTACCTGTCTCCTTCATCTGGCTCATCGTATTACCCTTGCCATTTGAAACATCAGATATCTCCCAGGAACCAAAAGTGGTTCATTATCTTGATCATTACTGTTTCCTCCCTAGATAGAAGAAGGAGTCTCTGTTGAATAGCTCATGACCACTTTCTTCCATACATTGTGCCCTTTTATTGAAGACTTTGTAGACTTTGCTTTAAGAGGAATATCTCAGAAGGATTCCTTCATCACTTTTTGCATTTGACTTCCCAAGCTGGTCCTTCCCGTTGTTGAGATCGTAGCATTTGCATCCAAAGGTTCTTAGATGAGTTATATTCGGTTTTATTCTGTTGAGAAGCTCTTGGGGGATTTGTTTAGGAGGGACCTAATTATACACCAGTTCATTAAGTAGGAAGCAGAGTTTGTTGCTTCTGCCTAGAATTTTTTGGTGATTCCCCTGTCGATGACCGTTGTCCATCCCATGTCTTTCAGAGTTCTGTTATTCCTTTCAACGACACAATTTAGCAATAGAATCTCCTTGGTGCTGAGAAGTTGTGAGTGATCCCATTTTCATTACAAGACTCAGCAAATTTGGCGTTGACATATTCTATCCCGTGGTCAGATATGATACACGCTTCCTTCAGTTCCATATCCACTTGGATCTTCCTAACAAATATCGCGAATACTCCAAAGATCTCTTACTTTGCTCTAAGAAATAGTGTCCAGATGGAGCTTAAATTTGGCGGCCTACGAACCAGGTCCTTCTGAATCTGTTCATTCAGAAGTGAGAAGCTTGCATCTCCCAATATTTTATGCCAAAGTTTTGCATCATTATCAACTGCTTTAAAGCATCTCATATCACCAGCTTATAGGGATTTAAGGTTAGAGAAGTAGATGTTTTTGTGTCTTTTGGCTGCTAAGACCACTTCACCAGTTACCAGATCGGTAAATGAGCGTATCCCTTTTTGATAAGAACTCTACCTTGCTCCCTTTAACACAGATTTGAGAAACACTCAAGAGGCTTTACCTCAGGAAATCCACATAGTACACGTTCTTAATCGAGTGTGGAAGATACTTTCCAACATTTCCAACATCAAGAATGTAACCCCTTTTTATTATTTCCAAAGAATACATTCCCTTTCCCGCAGGGCTTTCAGTGAGAGACAATCCATGTTGGTTACAGTTATGTGTTTTTGGCATCCACTGTTCATGAACCATTGCAGTCTACTTCCTCTCACTGTTCCCTGCACATATAAATTATGGGTTAGATTTAGGAACCCAAACTAGTTTGGGTCCCTTGTTATGAGAAAAGGGATGGATAAGAGCTTTTTTAGTCCATGCAGGCAATATTCATTTCCTGCGAGTGGTACCTAGTACCTCCTTAGTAGTCACTTTTTCAGTAAAAGATTTGTTTTTATGAACATATTGGACCGTGGCCTGGCAATTTTCTTTGAAATGCACATTATTCCCACAGTGGGTACAAAGCCAGTTATCAAAAACTGTGACATATTTGATGTGAGGGTTGTAAGGAGTTTTCTCCTATTAAAATCCGATTCCTTGCATGTTTCTACTATTGTTGAAGTATATAGCAGTGACAGCATCTGAGGACCAGGACCACTTGAGAGATTTCTCAAGATCAATTTTACTTTCTTTAGTTCAGCTTGAAGCAGCCTATATTTCTTAAGTTCACCACATAGACTAGTTTAACATCATTCAGTTTCTTTTCAAGCTTGATGTGTGACTCACTAGCTACTTCTTTCCCTTTCTCAATACTAGCAGGCCTAAGTTCTGATTTTAGTCTCTCAATAATTTCCTCTAGGTCAGTGATTATCACTAAAAAGTCATCCCTCTCTTGCTCAGTAGCTACAATTTTCTCTTCTAGAGTGTGCTTTTCATTGCTAAAGCCTTCTGTGGTTTTCTTCAAATCAACAACTACTACCATCAAGTCATCACTCTCATTTTCTACACTATTTATTTTTTCATTAAAAACTTCCTTTTCGTTTTCAAGATTAGCTATGGTCTCATTTAGATGCACTACACAGACCACCAGATCATCTCTAGATTGTTAAGTATATCCTAGATCTATGGCCAAGATCTCCTTATCATTAATAAGGCTGTAAATTGCATCAATTAGAACATTTGCTAATGACTTTAACTTCTTAGAAGAGTAGGATTTCAGATTTCTCTGAACTTCCCTGAAATTTACCTCATCATTGTAATGACCCGGCCGGTCGTGTCATGAGTTACCACTTCGTTTCCCCCATTTCTACTTCTTTATTCTTTGTTTATCCGTGTTATATGGCATCGGGTTAAGCGATTCGAATTCGGAGAGGTTTTGATAAGGTTTGAGACACTTAGTCTCTTTTAAATAAACTTAAGTTGGAAAAATTAACCGGATGTTGACTTATGTGAAAAAGGAATCGGATATGAATTTCGATAGTTCGGATAGCTTCAAGAGATAATTTGGGACTTAGGAGTGTGATCGGAACGTGTTTTGGAGGTCCGTAGTAGGTTTAGGCTTGAATTGGTGAAATTAGAATTTTGGCGTTTTCCGGTTGATAGGTAAAATTTTGATATAGGGGCCGAATGGAATTTCGGGAGTTGCAATAGGTCTGTTGTGTCATTTGGGAAATGTGTGCAAAATTTCAGGTCATTCAGACATAGTTTGATAGACTTTTTGATCAAAAGCAGAATTTGGAAGTTTTAGAGTTCTTAAGCTTGAATCTAATGTGATTTGGTTGTTTCGATATTGTTGGAGGTGTTTTTAAGATTGGTAAGTTTGGATGGTGGTATATGATTGTTTTTGCTTTTGGTTGAGGTCTCGGGGGCCTCGGGATCATTTCGGATGGTTGATAGAAAGTTTGGAGTTGAGTTTGGAAGCTGAAGCATTTTTGTTGCTGTCATAATCGCACCTGCGGTTGGGAGGCCGTAGGTGCAATGCCCGCAGAAGCGGAAGGTAGCCGCAGATGCAGCCAAGAAGAAGATCAGCTGGAACCGCAGAAGCGGCTAAGGAAGTGCACCTGCGGTAGCGCAAGTACGAGGATGTGATCGCAGAAGCGGAACTTGGAGTATAAGTGAAAACCACAGATGCGGTGTCTTGGACCGCAGAAGCGGTAATGGGACCGCAGGAGCGAAAAGCCTGGGCCAGAGGGTATAAAAGATTTCTTTCGCGATTTTTGAGTTATTCTTCACCATTTTCATATGGGTTTGAGGTTGAGGGAGCTATTTGAAGATTTTCTAGGGGATTTCATAGAGGTAAGGTTTTTGGACCCCTAAACTCATTTCTATTGTGTTATTTCACTGATTTGGCTTGGAATTTAATGGAAATTAAGGGTAAAAATTAGGAATTAGGGCTTGAGATTGGAGTCCCTTGAGTAAGGGTTTGAGGGGTCAAATGTAAGTCGGATTTTTATACTTTTTATATGTATGAACTCGTGGGGAGATAAAGAGTCCATTGATGTAAATTTTATCGAATTTCGAGATGTGGGCCCGGGGGGCGGGTTTGGTTAATTTCGGGATTTGCATTGTATTTTGATTACTTTCAAGTGGGCTTTGTTACCTTAGCATATTTTTATTGTTATGTACTGATTTTGATTAGATTTGGTGCATCCGGAGGCGATTCGAGAGGCAAAGGCATCGCGAGCTAGAGTTTGGACCGGATGGAGGTAAGTAATGATTGTAAATATTGTCCTAAGGGTATGAAACCCCGAATTACACATCGTTGTGCTATTTTATGGTGACACACACGCTAGATGACGAGCGTGGGGTCGTGCACCATTGGGTATTGTGACTTAGTCCATCTCGTATAACTGTTTTACCACGTATTTGATTGAAAATTGTTTGCTATCATCATGTTTTGGGCTGAATGCCATATTTGGGCCTCGTGCCAACTGTTTTGGTCCCTTAGGGGAATATTACTGCTATTTCCTCATTGTTTTGATTTCATATTTGTACTCTGTCGTGTTGTATTCTACTATTTTCACAACTCATCCATATTTACTCTATTTTGACATCTTAAATTGTATTTTGGGCTAAGCATCACATGTTACCGTGTCTGAGTGGCTTCTAGTGATTTTTGACTAAGTAGGGTTGTGGGCCTGTGTTGTGAGGTTATTCTGGGATCGGGGCTGCACATTGCAGCAGTGTTTTATTTGATTTATGATTATGAGGCCGAGGGCCAGATACGACACAAGGTGGCTTGATATGAGGTCGAGAGCCTATTGATTATGCAACGAGATGGCTTGATAATTGCGCTTGGGCCGTCAGGGCCCCCTCCCGGAGTCTGTAGACCCCCAGTGAGCGCGGGGTATCCAGTGTGAGATGTGTTATAGCCCGAGGGGCTGGTGTTGTTCCATGCTTCAATTGAGGAGTGTTGTGGTTCTTACATCTCCTAGGAATGATAGGTTTTTACCTTGATACTCTGAGGAGAGATAATCTCCTTCATCCATCAGACTCTTTGCAGATATAGCCATAATGCTATAAGCTACTTCCTTTTCTGTTGACTCCTTGAGAGTCACTGAATCTAACATAGAGGGGTTAAGGTACTGGTCAGGATCATCCTCAGGGGCTTCTGATACTCAAGGAGTGAGACCTCCTGTGTGGTCTTTGATGAGATCGTAAGATTGACTAAACAAAGGATTCTAAAAAAGGTGGTAAAAAGGGTTTAGCAGAAATGGAAAGACTGTAGGGATGGAGGAGGAATCAGATGTGTGTAAGGTGGTGGAAGGCCTGAAATAGTGAAGCTCTGGGAATGATTTCGAGGGTGATAAAGAAGTGGGAACAGTGTTAATGGTGGGGGAATGAGAAGATTATTCGATCGCCATTGGATGAGTACTTAGTATGTGAGTTGAGAGAGGAAAGAATAGATAGGAAGAGGATCCTAGATATACACAGAGGATGAAGGTTCATAACTTGCCGTGAGAAAGAGGGGAAGTTTCTTATTGGGAGAAGAACTAATGATGAGTGGGGAGCGAAACAGGTTCTGAAACGACTAAAATGGCGGTAGAATTGTGGGGAAGTGTTACCGTGCAGAGGGGATGAAGGATTTGACTAACAAGACATGGCAATCAAACGTTAAATAGTTGAATGACATGGCAGCTGAATTGCAAAATATTTATATGCCTTTTTTGTTTATAAAGGGCATGCAAAAATTAAGCACATTACTACTAACCTCAGATACAGGAACCTGATGCCAGAGCAAATTTTTTGAGGAAGAAAAAGAAATTTTTAGCAGCTCCCCTCCTTGCAGTTCATAACTGTACCTTTGGCTTCTATGATTGTCATCTGTGTTTACCTACAACGGTATTGATGTGAGTTAGGATTGGTCAGAAAACACTTTAGCTACCTTTACCTGAAGGTGTCTTACACATCAAAGAGATGGAGAATCAGGTTCTTCATTAGATTTTTTTGTGACCCCGTCTTCAACCTGATTTATCCGAAATATTCTCTACTGGAGGCTTTGATGCAGATATCTAAAGTCCGGTCTTCTGTCCTGCAATCATTTCCACTGATCAATCTCTTCTTTATATTGACCCTCAGAAGAGGATCTCACCCTTCAATGTGTTCACAATTTTTCTCTAGTTGCTGATGAGGTTATTTCTTTTTGCTTCCTTGTCTTCCAGAAGATAACTTTGTGTTCTACTTCTAGTGTAGTACCATGAGTTACATCTTTTCTGCTTCCTTCAGCTTCAGTGGTGGAAAATGACGTACCAGGTTCTTTGTGAGACATGGAAGATGATGTTGCGTTGTCTCTCGCCAGTCTTCTTTTATCTCGCTCACTCTATCACCCTCCTGATTTGAAGCCTTAGATATTTTCCAGAGGTAGGATCGGTTCATCATATTAATCCTCGCAGTTTCTTCATTGACAGAGGGAGAGTGTTTTGTTGAATACCCCATGAGCATTTCCCGCCATTTTGTGCTTCCTTTGTTGGAGACCCTATGGACTTGTTTGGTGGATTGTACTCTAGAAGAAGTCCTTAGCTCGTCCTTTTGCATTGAGCTTCCCAAGCTGACCCTTGCTGTTGTCAAGCACAAGGCATTTTCTTTAAATTTGGCAGCTCCTGGTGAGTTTTGATTTAGAAGGCACCTGGTCCGACACCTGTTCTCAAAATAGAGAGAAATGTTCATTTCTTTTGCCCGAAGTTTCTTGGAGATTCCTTAGATGATGAGCATAGTCCATACAGCAATTTCTAGATCCGTTCTTTCTTTCAGCTACGCCATTTTGGTTATGCAATCCTTGGAGTTTGAGAAATTGTGCGAGATCCCTTCTCATTCTCCTTCATCAATTTTGTGAGCTCATGTCCAGTTCACACTTGAGTTTGGATACCACGGACCATGTCAAGATGAGTTAGTTTCTTCGGAGGTGAGAAATTTGTATATACTGCTCCTTTGTCCCATGGTTGTAATTTCACTCATCTTATTCTCCAATTGATGAATAGCAGGAGTCGTGAGCACGTGATTTTTTCCCTATATGAATTACTCCAAGAAATTCAAACAAAATAATTTCTCTTCATTATTTTTAATTTTGTTAATTTTGTGTGAAATTTTCTGTTAATTTCTTGCATTTGTTTGTGCATTTTCAATTTATAAAAATACAAAATATATGCATTACATTTTTAGAGTTTAATTTTACATATTTTTGGAATTAATGGGCAATTAGGAGTTTACAAAAATACAAAATCACAAAAATAGTTTACTTTTAGAATTTTGGTAGTTTTCCCTTTAAATTTGGTTTTTAAATTATTTGTGTTAATTGTTAGTTTTAGTTAATTAATTCAATGAGGTGGGATAATTTGATTTAGGAATCAATTTAGGTTTTTATTTTTAGTCTAAATAAATAAAATATTTGAATTAAAAAAAAAAAAGAGAAAAGAGAAAATTAGGCCAGCTAAGCTTGGGCCAGTATTTATTGCCTGGACAAGCCCAAGTCTCCAGCCCAAATAAACCCCAGAACCCGCCCCAGCCGAGCCCAAATAAACCCCAGTCCGGTCCATTTCCCCCCTTCAAAACGACACTGTTTGGTATCAAGAAATCATAGCCGTCTAGGATTATTGATCCGACGAACGAGAAGCCCACACCCATAAATATATAAGTGTCCTAACGCTACCTCCCCCCCCCCATCGTCTCTCAGAATACCCCTAATATCACCACCGCCCCTCCGCCGTCCGCCGCCGGCAAGAAATCGCCTCCGCTGGCGGCAACGCTCCAACAGCCTCCAAACTTACACCCACGTGTTCCTCTCCTCCTCCCCTTTCCATATCCACCTTCAGTTTCTTTCGAATATCACCCAAACGTCTCGAATCCTCAAAAACCTAAATGCCGCCTCCGTCGCACACGGCGGCGGCGCCTCCAAACCACCTCAAACTAACACCACATAACCTCCTCACCTCCCTCTTTATGGATCCATAACCTATAGCCTTCGAATGTAGATGGAGCTCTTCGAATTTTAGATCTTAGGAGTGGCAGAACCCTAGAAGTCCGATTTGTTCGAGTTCTTCCCACTTTTCTTAGTCCAGAGTTTGATTCGAGATATAAAATAATGTACTCGTTTGTTCTTGGTGAAGAACAAACATTCACATCATTCCGAACCTCAAATCGGATTCCTATTTTGTTCGACTTCTCCTCAGTAAGTTTTCTTCTTCTTTTGATTTTTTTTCTTCCTTACTTTGCATATGTTATTCTCTCCTTGATTAATGTTCTCCATGATTAATTGATTTAGGAATTTTAGTTTTTTTTTAATTGACTATGTTTTCGTTTTAGATTAATTTTGTTCTGTTTTGATTTCTTTTCTCTTCTAGTTTGATTTTGTGTTGGGTCATGATTAAATGATTCATGATTGCTTTACTTTAATTTCAATTGCCTAATTGTCAGCCTAATGTCTTAGATTTAATTTCATTAGTTAATTTTTAGGATCTGTTTGGTTTATAGTTGAATAGGCTAGGTTCTTGTTTAACCATGGTCAATTCTTGAACAGTTATCAGGGTTGGGGGATTTGGTTTGACTAGGTTAGTAAATTAGAATCCAAATAAAGGGTAGTTTAGGCATTTGAGGGTTAGAGAATCTTTCATAACAAACTGAGAAGCTTCTAGTGAGGGTCTCTAGTGGAATTTCAGATTGTTAAGTGTTAGAACTTGGGGAACAAGTTAAGAATCTAGGGACCCCTAAGCTAAAATGAAAAATTAAAAGAGGGACTAAAGGGCAAAGGTAAACCTGCAGGTGTTGCCTTAGTTGTTTGCCTTTAAAAGGCATCATTTCTTGCCTTAGGGGGCAAGGTTTTGAAGGGTTAAAAATTTAGAGGATCATAGGCGGCAGAAAAAAATAGTTTCACTATTCCATTAAAAATTTTCCTGAAATTCCAGAGATATTGACTCTGAAATAATTTGTGTGCAACTGAAGTTTGAAAATGAGTTGAATTCTGTTTGATATTCAAGTTTTGGGTTAGCTTTTGGTTGAATTTTTTATTTCGGGTATTGTTGCTAGTTCAATTTTGGGTTTGAGTTGGTTTTCCTCGATTATTTCTGAGTTGATTGTTGCTTGCTGAAAACTGTTCCTGTTACTGCTGCTGGATTTTTGATTGTCCTATTGTGTTCCCCTCACATTTTTCAGATACACATTTCTGAAATTCCAACATGTGATCTTCAAATTTGAGGTCAAGGAATGAAATAAAATGTTTGATGTTTGAGTGTGAAGCTGTGGGCTTTTAATCTGTTCTAGTTTGCTTCTGTTCTTTTCTGTTTCATGTTTCTCGTTGAAAGAAATGTGTATTTACTTTAAGATCTGGGCATATTTCATTTGATTAAGTAACTGTTTTCATAGCTTAGCTCAAATATGGTATGCATCATGATAGTTTGAATAGATATTCCTTTAGTTTGGGCTTGTTAAATGCTTCCAACTCTATCATACTATTCTTTTTTAAAGTTCAGGCTATAAATTTTGATGAGTTTGGGTTCGACTCAAAGACTTTTGAACTGCTATAGGGGCCCTAATAAAAGTTGTCTAAGGCTGTTGTGGCATAGCCTTGAATCAGTATGCATAATAATTGGAGAGTAATTGTCCTAAGTCCCTGAGTCCAACCTGCTCCATGAGTTCCAAAGTTATCGCATGTTTGCTTTCCTTACCTTGGAGTTTGGTATTTGTTTCTTCATTTCACCTAAGGGTCTGGTTTAATTTGGTTTCATGTTTGGTCTAACGCCTTTGTAGAGTCTGAGTCTTGCATCACAGGTTTTAGTTCATTGCCTTTAAAATTTAAGTGAAATATTTGCGATCTTGAAGAGCCATAATTCAAACATTGGCAAAAGTCGCAATAGAGAGTTAAATTTCGTGCAATGAGTTGTTCATTATCTTAACTAAAATCAAGACATGGATTATTTTGCTGAGTTAAATGCTGTATTCTATGATATTGGGCTTACAGGGATATGTGCCCTCTTGGGCCAGTGTTAAACGTTCGAGTGAATCAGTTCAATTTCCCGTTTGTCCCTATAGTTTTTTCGTAGCATTAATTGACTGAAAAGGATTTGGTTTTGAGGAGTGGGCCAACGGTGGCCCAATTGAGGACTGTCATAACAGTCTTGGAGTCCATCTCCTGCCTTTGGTGTCTATTCTATTCAGAGGTAGATTCCCAATTAGGCCCAAATATCGATTTATTATAAGAATTCCGCTAACGTTGATTTGATGGGTACAGTTTGAACTGCAGCTTAATGTGATGATCAACCTTTGCTGATAAGTTTTCGATTGGCTAATTAGTTCTTTTAAAGATAACAACGGTTGGAGGTGAGCCATACTAGATAATAAATAGCTTTGAGCCTTCCGAATTAAGTAGCACATTTGAATTAAGAGGTTTTCCTCTTGTTAAATGTGGACTTGAGATTGAGGCCCGAATTCCTTGAATGCTTTTAACAATAGTAATTAATAATGCTAATTAATTAAGGCCCTTTAGAGACAACCATTAGTAGAAAATAATAGTTCATTTAGGATATCCTTTAAAAAAATAAGGTGCGCCACGCCAAACAATATTCATAAACTGCGTTGCCCTCTTTAAATACCCCTACTAAAATACTTAAAATTCGGGACGTGCCATTTAGCAAATTTCCATGGCCTACTGCAAAGTTAATAACGTGTTAGTTGCTTTAGACGCGTGCTTTAATAATTTTACCTTCCTAAACTCGAGTGTTCATTTCATGTGACCCAAATTCAGCCCAAAACATTGAATAAAATGTGCCAAGGATCCGGGTGCATTTCATGTGACGTGATCCGAAAATATATTTTAAACGACGTTCAATTTCTTAAAATTTATCAAAAGCGGTAAATAATTGTAAATTGCACTATAGGATGACATGTATTAAAAATTAGATTGTTAGCCAATTATAATAGTTTAAGCGACCGTGCTAGAACCATGGGATTCGAGGGTGCCTAACACCATTTCTCGGGTCAATAGAATTCCTTATTCAGAATTTCTGGTTCGCAGACTCCATTTGGAACGTCAAAATTTCCTCGATTTAGGATTCAAGATAAACTGGTGACTTGGAACACCAAAATCCAAGCCTATTCCAAGTGGCAACTCTGAATAATTAAATAATCCCATTTCGAACAATATCACTTTAAATGGAAAAATTCCCTTATATATTTATCCTCCGGGGTAGGTGTGTAAAAAAGAGGTGTGACAGCTCTGGCGACTCTGCTGGGGACTGAACCCAGAATTTCGATTAAGGGTTCAAGAATTCGAGCTTAGTATAACTGCTATATTTGGCTTTATCTGATTTTCCTACATGTTCCATGCTATATGTTCTAAATGCTTTACCGCTTTGATAATTGTTGAATTGTATATATAACTGTTACGAATCCCTTCCTCTCTCTGAGTCTTCTACATCATGGAGAAGGGTGTACTACGTGTAGTTTCTCTTCTATTTAGAGTGTTTTCCCATTTAGAATGAGGTTTGGATAAGTTGCTAAGCCGGCGAAGCTTCTGCATCCCCGGTATGCTGCCTTCCCCTCGGCTCGAGTTGTCTGCTTGGGTAAGCCAAGTCTAGACCAATAAACTTAGGGTTTAAACCTAGAAGAACAAAACCTCATGCCGGATCCCTAGTAGGAACGTTTGTTTGCATCATGTGCATTTAACTCAGGGGGCTCAACACAGGGATTGGTCCGTCTAGGACAGGTGACCTGAAATGAAAGACCATCCTGATGCATCTTACGTGCTACTTGTGCATTTATTTGCTCGGCTTTGCATGTTGACCGGCCTGTATATAATGAGAGAAAATTGAGAAAAATAGCAGTGTTAGGACTCAGTGAGGGTAACCACTTGTTTTGAAAACCAATGCCCAAATAGTACCGAAATGCTGCCGGATTTTTTGGAAGAAAAAAAAAGAAGGGAAAGAAAAGAAAAAAAAAAAGAAGAAAAAAAAATGTTTTAACAAATATTTGGTTTTGAAAAAATGTTTTACCCGAACTACGCCAATTTGATTCTCACCGAATGAGGTATACGTAGGCAACCCTCATCGGGTCCAACTTTCCTTTTGCAAAAATATCCAAAAATAGCAAAAATTATTTAATTTTTGTCACAAATAAGCCGAGTGATGACATTCTTGTTAAAATAAGCCAAATGTCCCTAAAAAGGCGCCGGAAGGCTGTTTTTGCAAGAACAACCACCCTGAATCATTTAAAACAGTTAGTGGGCACAACCTTAAAATCTTCTTCCCAGAAGTGCTGAAAGGCCATATCCGCAAAATCCTATCCTTGTTTTTCTTAAACTTTTGAAAAATAGCCATTTTTTCTTTTGGGTTAAAATGAAGCCTTAAGTCATTTTAAATAATTGTGCAGGATGAGTACATTTGACATTGAATCTTTCTCAGTCCTGAGTGAGATCCCTTTGAAGCTCCACATATGGTGGAATGACCTAGGAAAAGGTAGCAGAGAAATGGTGGTAAAAATTTCTGGGTGGCCTGGTCGGATTATTGAACATTAATCCAAGACCGGATATTATTGAAGCACTGATACCTTTCTGGGACCCAACTCGCAACGTGTTCAGGTTCTCGGAGTTCGAGATTACACCGACATTAGAAGAGGTTGCAGGGTATGCAGGACTTAATGGAAACCTCAGGGGTCGATATCCACTGGCACCGAGACCGGTAACTCTACACAAATTTCTGGATTTATTGAGTATCAGCCGGGATGTTCAGGATAAGAATTTGTTAGAAGGATGTTGCATGCTCCACTTCTTGTACCACCGATATGGCAATCCGAAAGGTTTCGAGGAGCCCAACACTGGTTTGACACATGCTGGGAACAAAGATAAGTGGGAGGCACGATGGGGTTTAGCCTTCATGGTGGCTTTTCTGGGGGTCGTGATCTGTCCACGAAAAGACGGTCACACAGATATTGGCCTTGTAGGAATGTTGGATGTTGCCATAAAGAAGTCTAACATCACAGTGGTTCCTTTAATTATGGTTGAAATGTATCGAGCTTTGACCAAATGCCAAGAATGGGGTAAATTCTTTCAAGGTTGTAATATGCTGCTACAGCTATGGATACAAGAGCACCTTTGTCATCCCACGGGGTACATGAACTATGGTTTAACCAGGTTAAGATGTATTGACGAATTTAAAACCCGGGTAACAGGCATTGAATTCCCTGAGGGTACCGAGGCTTGGCTATCATGTTTGAGATCTCTGACTGCTGAAAAAGTTGAGTGGACTTTGGGGTGGCTTCCTACTACTGAAGCAGTATACACATCAGCGGAAGTACTCTATATTATCTTGATGGGCATTCGGAGTATCCAACCCTATGCTCCTTACCGAGTCTTGAGGCAATTGGTAAGATTTCAAACCGTACACGGTGATGAAGACCTGAGCAAACAAGTCATCGAACTAGGCCCGAAAGCTACATTTTCGGAAGGAAAAATCCGCCAGATATGGAATGAATGTAGGTATCTTGAGCCTAAAACCATAGTGCGGGATCAAGCTAAATGCGAAGTGGACCCCAAATACTTGTCTAGTTTGGCAAAAGATTTCAAATCCTTGAGAGACCCACCAAGAGGCCACATGTACAACAATTTACTAACAAGGCCCAGGTACAACGGAATTGGTTAGCCAAATTGAATGAATACAGGACCCGAATAATAGCATTGGAAAAACAGGTTCAGGATCTTCGATTTGAAAACAGCTTGCAAGCTGCAGCCGATGAAGGTGATAAGAAGAAACTAACCCAAGAGAATGGAGCTCTCAAGGCTCAAATCCAACAAATGAAAATAGCTGCTAAAAATCAATAAAGAAGTCGGTCCGATGAGAGGTTTATAAAAGGGCTGAAGAAGCAAGTCTTAGAGTGTCAGGAGGAATTGGAAAAATCTAAAGGAAATATGGAAAAAATTCGGGCACAGTGGGCAAAGAAGACAGAGTAAAGATCCCAATTTGTGCAACAAATGAAAAGGAATTATGAGGGAACCATTGCTAATTTGAAAAGAAAAATGAACACCCTTGAAGATAAGGCAGCCCAGCAGGACAAGGACTTTCAGGCTGAGAGGGAACATTGCTATAGGTTAATGGCCGAAATGGAGAAAGAAATAAAGCTATTGCAAGACCATCACTTCCACGACTCCCAGGTGTTAGAGGCCTACAACCAGCAGATAAGCCGACTACTTCAGGAAAAGGGCCGGATCAGAGAAAGAATTAGAGCCATCGTGGATTATATTGTCATGAAATGTCAAGCCGGAGAAAGAATGAGTCGCACTACCTTCTTTGCTACAGTGACGATATTTGTTCGTCAGGTTATGAATGATTTGGAGCAGTTACAAAGGGGTCTTGCACGTAGGCCCGCGGCGATGTCGAATGATGCCCCGCGGGCCCCAGGATTTGAAGCTTTAATGTACTCTTGATCTCGTTTTAATCATCGGGTTTGTAGTTTGTTATTTTGAGTCTGTTTTTGTAATTTTCCTTTTCAAGAAAACAAATAGTCTAGTATATTTGTAATCGGAGTTTTTACTAATGAAAATTGGAAAATCCCAAAATTATTTCTTTATTTTTGCATTTATTTGCAAGAACTACACTTGGTCTGATTCATGCGGGGTCATGATACGTAGGCAATATCCATAGGATTTGACCGTAACCAAATAAATAAAAAGAAAGAGGAGGAAAGAAAATAAAGGGGAAAAAACAAGATGGAAAAGAAAAACAAAAGAAAGGAAAAAAAGAAGTCCAAAGAAAGAGACAATGGAAAAACAAAGAGAGAATGAGAAATAAAAGAAGAGAAGAGAAATAAAAGAAAAAAAAGAGAAGTTCGAGCTTAGAAACATACAAAAGGCCGGGATGACGGATGCAGCTGATCAAATGCATAATAGAGACGGTTAACTGTTTAGGTGCATTCATGCCAATGTGCGGTTACCAATCTGTTAAAGCTTAATCACTAACAAGGTTGTTGTTTGATGTATTGAGTCCAGATAGGTGGTTAGTTGTCCTGGCATTCTGGCAACCTATTCCTACAATACCCGCTCAAAAGGTAAATTGAACATGACTAATCAAGAGTTGGAAGCAAGTATTGTCGACCCATCAAAAGAGGTGGACGAAGTTAATGTTAGTGCAATCAAAGAGGAGATGTATAAGCTGAAGCAACAAATGGCTGAGATGTATCAAGCCTGGGTAAAAGGGCATCCACCACCGGTTTATCCCGCCAACCCTACTTATATCCCATCGTTGGATCAATCGCAAGATCCCCCCACTGTGAATTCATCCTCGGCCTTTCCTACCTACCAACAATGCTACGACACCACATCCCAAACACCACCAGCCCCACCACCAAAACCAGTCCCATACCCTCCCCCAACAATCACTCCTGTATTTGTGGCACCTCCACCTGCTACATTGCATTGATCTTTCAGTGAACCTCTGTTCCAGACTCAGGACAACCATTATTATCCCCCGGAACCAACCTTCAAAGCACCGGAACTAGGTCCTTACCCTCCTCATTTTGACCTCTCGGCAGAAGTTGAGAAACCTCCTAAAACTTTTTAACAGGAAGAGATGGCCAAGAAAGTCAAGAGCTTAGAGCAATCCTTCAGGAATATGCAAGGGCTAGGT
The DNA here is from genome assembly GCA_026770625.1 of Nicotiana glauca. Lineage (NCBI taxonomy): Eukaryota > Viridiplantae > Streptophyta > Magnoliopsida > Solanales > Solanaceae > Nicotiana > Nicotiana glauca. The sequence continues at coordinate 129,581 of MU681451.1, forward strand.
GGGCAAGTAAGCGTGGCCTATAAAGATCTGTGTCTGTTCCCAGATGTCCAGTTACCAGAAGGGTTCAAGTTGCCCAAATTTGATTTATATGACGGGCATGGTGATCCCGTGGCGCATCTAAGAGGGTTCTGCAGCAAGATGAGAGGAGCTGGGGGAAGAGATGAATTATTGATGGCATACTTCAATCAAAGTTTAAGTGGATTGGCTTTGGAATGGTACACCCGACAAGATTATGGTCGGTGGTACATTTGGGACGATCTGGCTCAAGTCTTTGCGTGTCACCTTCAGTACAATCTTGAAATTGTACCTGATCGTCTGTCGCTGACAAAAATTGAGAAAAAGCCCAGGGAAAGCTTCAGGGAATACGGTTTCCACTGGAGAGAGCAAGCGGCAAGGGTTGACCCGCCAATGAAGGAAAGTGAAATGGTTGATTACTTCTTGCAGGCTTTGGAGCCTACTTACTTCGGTCATTTAGTGTCAGCAGTGGGGAAATCTTTTAACGAAGTGGTGAAAATGGGAAGCATGGTGGAAGAGGGACTTAAATCCAACAAAATCATGAGCTACTTGGCAATCAAGGCAACCACTCAGACTATTCAAAGCGATACTGGGGGTGTATTGGGAAAGAAGAAGAAAGAGGATGTTGCAGTAGTTGAGTCAAGAGCGTGGTCCAGGGGCCCGTCACCATATTACAACCAACCTCGACCCCATCCCCAAACTTACTCCCACTCTACATATAGCCCACCACAGAATTATTACCCACCTCCGGATCCCCAGTTCTCTGTCCATCATACCCAAACATACTCCCAACCTCCTACCCATGTGCAATGGCGCGCGTCAACCCCACAAAATACTTACCCACCTCCCCAAAGCACCTACCCACCTCCAAGAGCCTACAAGAATCCCCCTGGAGTAGGTTTTCGAGCTAGCCAAACCTTCAAGCAGGAGAGAACGCAGAAGTAGAAAACTTTCACCCCTTTGGGAGAGTCGTATACCAGTCTATTTCACATGCTAAAGTAGTTGGGAATGTTGAGTCCAATTGAGCCTAAGTTTCCAAATCCTCTTCCAAAAAATCTTGATCATTCGTTGAGTTGTGAGTATTGCTCAGGGGCTCTGGGGCATGACACAGAGAAGTGCTGGAAACTGAAAATAGCTATCCAAGAGTTCATTGATACCCGCCGCATTGAGGTGCAAACCCCGGAGGTGCCTAATATTAATCAGAACCCGCTACCAACCCATCACGAGATCGATATGATTGAGCTGGTGCAAAAGGGAAGAGAGCATAAGAAGCCTTCACAGATTGTAATGATGATCAGGTCTAGTGAGGACAGGCCGAATGAGAAGTCGGATAGTGGGAAGACACCGCTCAGGGTGAAAGAGATAGGTAGTAAACCCGTTGTGGTGGTCCAAAATGAGTCTTCAAGCATTGTTGTAGTGAAATAAGTACAAACCAAAGTGGTGGTGTCGGGGGCAACTACCAAGCCAGTTGTGATCGTGGAAGGCGCTCGTATAGAGCCGGTTATTATCAAGCTAGTGAGTCAGCTACCAATGACCAGTGGTAAGGCCGTTCCGTGGAATTACGGCCAAGTGACAATGATGTATAAAGGGAAGGAAATTAAAGAAGAAGTTTGTGAAACCCATGGTCTGACTCGCTCGGGGAGGTGCTTTGCCCCGATGAGTTAAGAAAAGCTAGAATCTCCAAAGATAACCCGGTATTGGTAAAGAAAGTCATGATTGAGAAGGAAGCGAAAGAATTCTTGAAAAAGATGAAAGTGCAGGACTACTCTATTGTAGAGCAACTAAGGAAGACACTGACTCAGATCTCATTGCTCTCACTACTGATCCACTCAGATGAGCATCGCCGGACGCTGATAGAAATATTGAATGAGGCCCATGTCCCTGACAAGATCTCGGTTAATCACTTGGAGAAGATAGCAAATAAAATCTTTGAGGTGAACAGGGTTACTTTCTCCGACGATGAGCTGCCTGTGGAGGGCACATAACATAACAGGGCCCTTTATCTGACAGTGAAATATGAGGACTCTGTAGTCACTCGAGTTCTGGTCGACAATGGGTCTAGTGCAAATATATGTCCTCTTTCAAAGTTGAACAAGCTGAAGGTTGATGATGATAGAATTCATAAGAACAACGTCTATATGTGGGGGTTCAACGGCGGAGGCCAAGATTTGGTGGGTGACATAATACTGGAATTGACCATAGGGCCTGTGGAGTTCACCATGGAATTTCAAGTACTAGGTATGGCGGTCTCATATAACCTTTTGTTGGGGCGACCCTGGATCCATGCCGCCAAGGCGGTGCCATCTACATTGCATCAAATGGTTAAATTTGAGTGGGATAGACAAGATATTGTGGTGCACGGGGAAGATAATATGTGTACCTTGGGAGATGCCATTGTGCCATTCACAAAAGTTGACGACGACAAAGGGCCATGGGTCTACCAAGTTTTTGACACGGTTCTAGTGGAAAACGTCCCAAAGGGGAAGATCATCCCAGCTCCTAGAATAATAGTTGCGACTGTCATGGTGGCCTCAGAAATGTTAAAGAACCGGTTCATACCGGGTAAAGGTTTGGGTGCTGCCTTTCAAGGCATTGTGCAGCCGGTTTCTCTTCCAAAGAATCTGGATAATTTTGGATTGGTCTTCACACCCACAACTGCAGACGTAACGAGCCCGAAAAATGAAGAAGAGGGCATGGGCCCTTCCCAAGCCAATCCCGCGTCTGGACAAATCTTTCGTCAGGCCGGGTATTGGAAAGCAACTGTTGGCAAAGGTTCCAGGGTCATTGATTGGTGCCGATGGAGATTTGGACAAGGGCTTGGAAAGATTATTTACCAAGGTTAACATGGTTGAGTCCGGGGAAGGATCAAGCAAGGCAGACGTACAGTTCGTCGGACCACGTGCAAAAATCAACAACTGGGAAACTACTCATGTTCCTATCCGGAGGGAGTCTTGGTAGTGGGTTTTGTTTTTCTTTTGTTGTCTAGATTATTCCAGGGTCTGTAATTCAGATATTATGTTCTGTCCAGTTGGATGTGTTAAAACCCTGTTATCTTCATATTCAATGAAATGCAATTGTCTTTTCTTTCTTCCTAATCTTATTTATGTTTTCTTTTATTCACTGTACAGTTCTTTTTATGCTGATATCAATGACATGACATGCATGAGGAATCTTTGCCCCAGTCTTAAAAGCCAATCTAACTCGGAAATAATAATACAAGAAATTGAGAGTGATGATGAGTTGGAATATGATGATGATGAGGCCTATGCGGAAATTAGTAAGGAATTAAGCCATTTTGAGGAAAAACTCAAACCTAACATAAATAACACAGAGGCAATTAATCTAGGGGACCAAGATAATGTCCGTGAAACTAAAATAAGTGTTCACCTGGAACCACCACTCAGGGAGGAGATAATCAAAGCACTGTTAGAATACAAAGATATTTTTGCGTGGTCGTATGATGACATGCCAGGTCTGAGCACTAATTTAGTGGTTCACAAATTGCCCACTGACCTGGCATTCCCTCCTGTCAAACAGAAGCTGAGAAAGTTCAAAACGGATATGAGTGTAATGATCAAAGAAGAGGTCACCAAGCAGTTTGAGGCGGAAGTCATTCGGGTCACGCGGTATCCTACTTGGTTAGCCAATGTTGTGCCTGTGCCGAAGAAGGATGGCAAGACCAGGGTGTGTGTTGACTGTCGGGATCTCAGCAAGGCAAGTCCAAAAGACAATTTCCCACTGCCGAACATCCACATATTGATTGATAATTGTGCCAAACATGAGGTTGGTTCTTTTGTGGATTGCTATGCAGGGTATCATCAGATTCTAATGGACGAGGAAGATACGGAAAAGATGGTGTTCATCACACCGTGGGGAACTTACTGTTATCGGGTCATGCCGTTTGGTTTGAAGAATGCTGGGGCGACTTATATGAGGGCAATGACAACAATATTCCATGACATGATACACAAGGAAATCGAGGTGTACGTGGATGATGTGATCATGAAGTCTAGAAAACAGTCTGACCATGTCAAGGATTTGAGGAAGTTCTTCCAAAGGCTTCGCAGGTACAATCTCAAGCTCAATCCTGCCAAGTGCGCTTTTGGGGTGCCGTCCGGAAAGTTGTTGGGATTCATAGTTAGCCGCCGGGGTATTGAACTAGTCCCATCAAAAATCAAGGCCATCCAGGAATTGCTACCTCCGAAGAACAAGACCGAAGTGATGAGTTTGTTGGGGAGATTGAATTATATCAGCCGGTTCATTGCTCAGCTCACAACAACCTGTGAACCGATCTTCAAACTGTTAAAGAAGGATGCTGTAGTCAAGTGGACAGATGAATGTCGGAGGCATTTGATAAGATAAAGGGATATTTGTCGAATCTACCCATGTTGGTCCCTCCAGAACCAGGGCAACCTTTGATTCTATATTTGATGGTTTTGGACAATTCATTCGGCTATGTACTGTGGCAACATGATGTCACTGGCAGAAAGGAGCAGGATATTTATTATCTCAGGAAGAAATTCACATCTTACGAGGTTAAGTATACTCATCTGGAGAGGACATGTTGTGCCCTAACTTGGGTCGCACAGAAGTTGAAGCATTATTTGTCATCTTATACTACTTACCTCATATCTCGCCTGGATCCATTGAAGTACATCTTTTAGAAGCCTATACCCACAGGGAGGCTTTCAAAGTGGCATATCCTGCTTACAAAGTTTGACATTGTCTACGTGACCCGAACTGCAATGAAAGCACAAGCCTTGGCGGATCATTTCGCTGAGAATCCAGTTGATGAGGATTATGAACCTTTGAAGACCTATTTCTCGGACGAAGAGGAGATGCATATTGATGAGTTGGAGCAAGTTGAGAAGACGGGGTGGAAACTTTTCTTTGATGGGGCCGCCAACATGAAAGGCGTGGGGATATGAGCAGTACTTATTTATGAAACAGGGCAGCACTACCCTGTTACAGCTTAGCTTCGTTTCTTTTGGACTAATAACATGGCCGAGTACGAGGCATGTATCTTAGGATTGAGGTTAGCTATAGATATGGGTGTCCAGGAAGTCTTGGTCATGGGTGACTCGGACCTACAGGTACACCAAATTCAAGGAGAATGGGAAACACGTGATTTGAAGCATATTTCGTACTGACAATGTTTGCATGATCTGTGTCAACAGTTTCAATCAATAGAATTCAGGCACATCCCAAGGATTCATAATGAGGTTGTCGATGCTTTGGCTACTTTGGCATCGATGTTGCATCATCCAGATAAAGCTTATGTAGACCCTTTGCAGATTCAGGTCCGCGATCAGCATGCTTATTGTAATATGGTGGAAGAGGAACTTGACGGCGAGCTGTGGTTTCACGACATCAAGGAATATCTCAGTATGGGGGTGTATCCGGTACAGGCCACAAGTGATCAAAAGAGGACAATTCAACGCTTGGCAAGCGGGTTTTTCTTCAGTAAAGGGGTTTTGTATAAAAGAACTCTGGATCTTGGTTTGCTGAAATGTGTAGATGCTAGGCAGGCCACAACTATTATGGCCGAAGTACATTCTGGAGTCTGTGGATCGCACATGAGCGGGTACGTGTTGGCTAAGAAGATTCTCCGAGCAGGTTATTATTGGCTCACTATGGAGCGGGATTGTATCAATTTTGTGCACAAATGTCATCAGTGCCAAGTGCACAGAGATTTGATTCATTCTCCACCATCAGAACTGCATACGATGTCCGCACCATGGCCTTTTGTTGCGTGGGGTATGGATATCATTGGGCTGATCAAGCCGACAACGTCAAATGGGCACAGGTTCATTTTGGTAGCCATAGATTACTTCACCAAGTGGGTTGAGGCAAAAACTTTCAAGTCCGTGACCAAGAAAGCAGTGGTCAATTTTGTGCATTCGAATATCATCTGTCAGTTTGGGATCCCAAAGGTAATCATTACGGACAATGGTGCTAATCTCAACAGTTTAAGATTATGCACCGCAATTCCACCCCATATCGCCCTGAGGCAAATGGATCAGTCGAGGCAGCTAATAAGAATATAAAGAAGATACTTCGGAAAATGGTGGAAGGGTCCAGACAGTGGCATGAGAAGTTACCTTTCGCATTGTTAGGCTATCGCACTACTGTTCGTACTTCATTAGGGGAAACTCCTTATTTATTGGTGTATGGCACTGAGGCAGTAATATACACAGAAATTTAAATCCCATCCCTTCGGATCATCGCCGAGGCGAAAATTGATGATGATGAATGGGTTAAAGCCCGCCTGGAGAAATTAAGTCTGATTGATGAAAAGAGATTGACAGCAGTATGTCATGGACGATTGTACCAGTAGAGAATGACAAGAGCATATAACAAAAAGGTGCGTTCACGGAAGTTCGAAGTGGACAGTTAGTGTTGAGACGTATCTTGCCTCATCAGGCTGAAGCAAAAGGCAAGTTTGCCCCAAATTGGCAGGGACCATTTGTTGTAACTAGAGTGTTGTCCAATGGTGCATTATATTTGACAGATGTGGAAGGCAAATGTGTAGAAATGACTATTAATTCTGACGCAATCAAGAGATACTATGTATGATTCCTTTGTTTGATTGTACTTGTTTGTATTTGGCATATTTTGAAGATTGAAATGACAAAGGCGTTTTGTTCTGCTATCTAAAAACTTTATCCTTTGTCATCTCTTTTGAGCCTTATTTATTTTCTTTCACACCTCTCTTTCAGAATTAGTAACAAAGATCAAAAATACAAGCGTAAAAGACAGGTAAAAGAGAAAAGGAAAGAATGAAAAAAGAAGAAAAGGAAGAAGGAAATCGAAAAAAAGAAAAAGAAGACTAAAAAAGAGAAAAAAAACACAAAACAAAAGAAAAGAAAAAAGAGAGAAAATAAAAAGAAAAGAAAAGAAGACAAAAAAGGGAGAAAAGAAAAGAAGACAAAAGAAGAGAAAATAGAAGGAAAAGAAAAGAAAGTCACACCAACAAAGTAACCTTCATGAACTACGTTTGACCTGATTCCTTTTAAGGATACGTAGGCAGCCTCATGGTTCGGTCCCATCATAATAAAACCCAAAAGTCCCCAAGAAAGAAACTAGGGCAGAAGTTGTGGTTATTATAAGAAATCTGATTCCGAAAGTTGTAATTTTAACCCATTTGAATTGTTTTTGAGCCTTTTATCCCCTTTCTTTATAACCCTGTCCAAAAGCCCTCGCTACGGTCCAAAGAAAAACCTTCTAATCAGTCTTCGAGAAATGCCAAGTCAAGCAGGAAAGGGTAATTCATGTCAGGGGCAACACTTTGGTTCGAGCAGGAAAATGAAAATGAGAGAGTCTTATTAGTAAAAACCCTTACGGGCACATAAGGCGACGTGAGCTGAGAGAAGCCAAAAATGAGAGAGTCTTATTGGTGAAAACCTTCACAGGCACTGTAAGGCGACAGGATGTGAGAGAAATTTAAAATGAGAGAGTCTTGTTGGTGAAAACCCTCACGGGCACCTTAAGGCAAAGGTGAGTCAAGAAGTGAGATGAGAAAGGTCTGTTGGTGGAAATTTGTTTCAAGGCACCACAGGATGAACAAGGTCGAGGTTTGGATAAAGTAATCAAATCATAGAAATTCTGAGGCAATGAGGTATGGCAGTTGAAAGTTGATTGGTTGGACAAGGTTGGGCTGATTAGTCTGAAATGCATGTCATGATCATTGGTACCAGTTGTTCCACTCAGATAAGTTTCTTTTCTTTCTCCTTTTAGCAGTCATCCGATTTTGGATTCTTCTTATCCTTAACTTACAAAATCATTGCATTTCATTTTCTCTTTTGGGGGTTTATCCGTCTAAAATGTTTCAATGTCATTCTTGTTCAAAGTAAGTGAAAGGGATTTCGAAGCTCACTACCAATTCCCAAAGTTGCAAAGCACAGCGTGGTCAGAGCATACTAAAAACAACATGATGTAAAAAGGGGGTACAAGGAATCACTGGGAGTTGTATTGGTGGAGTGAGTCGATAATTTCATGAGAAACGCGAAGGTTCAGTTAAAAGGGTCAAAAGTGAAACAACAGCAAAGGTATAATACACTTGAGAGGTTAGGGGATTTTGAAAGCCGGTCAGAAAGTCAAGCGGTTCAGGGCCAGTTCAGGGAAGCCAGCCAAAGCAAAGCAATGTAGTGGAAGGGTCTCCAGCAAGAATGTCATCAGCTAACCACCATTTTAAACTGACAAACTTTTCTGTGATTGAAACAGGGGTAGAAATTTGTTTGTTCTGGAGGAACTCTCTGAAAAGAAAAAGCAAGCACCAAAACAGGTTTGGCTGTAAACTTTCAGGACCCTCCTGGAAAATGGGACTTAGTTTAAGTTCAAACAATCATGGATAACATAGTTTAGCACAAATGTAACCCAAGGAATAGAAGTTGGGTTCAAAGGTGGCGTGTTTAAGGATAGGATTCAATTAGGAGTTTTTAAGACCCTCCTGGATAATGGGATGCAGTTTCAAAGTTTAGATAACGAATATGTGATGGAAGTCATAATTGCAGTAGATATAGCTTGGGTTAAAACCACCTTTTAACTAGAAGATTGTGAGGACCCTCCTGGATAATGGGAAGTAGCTTAAGATCTTTTAGATAGCAAACGTAGTGGGAGTAATACCTCTAGAAAATATAACTTAGGTTCGTAATTGTTAGGAGTTGTCAGGACCTCCCTGGATAATAGGACTTAGCTTTTACATTCTTATAATAATTGGTAGAATGATTCAGTTTAACACTCGCCCATGTGCCCAGTCACCAAACTGGGGCAAAAAATTTTCTTTGTCTTGTCTATTTTGTCAAAGTCAGGAGCCTGCCTGGAAAACAGAGGGATACCTTTCAAGTTTAGCATTCAAGAGCCCGCTTGGAGAATAGAGGCATATCTTTAAAGTTTTAAGCAGTCAGGAGCCCGCCTGGAGAACAGAGGCATATATTTTAAGTTTTAGCAATCAGGAGCCCGCCTGGAGAATAGAGGCATTTATTTCAAGTTTTAGCAATCAGGAGCCCGCCTGGAGAACAGAGGCATTTATTTCAAGTTTTAGCAATTAGGAGCCCTCCTGGAGAACAGAGGAATTTATTTCAAGTTTTAGCAATCAGGAGCCCGCCTGGAGAACAAAGGCATATTTTTCAAGTTTTAGCAATCAGAGCCCTCCCGGAGAACAGAGGCATTTATTTCAAGTTTTAGCAATCAGGAGCCCGCCTGGAGAACAGAGGCATTTATTTCAAGTTTTAGCAATCAGGAGCCCGCCTGGAGAACAGAGGCATTTATTTAAAGTTTTAGCAATCAGGAGCCCGTCTGGAGAACAGAGGCATTTATTTCAAGTTTTAAGCAGTCAGGAGCCCGCCTGGAGAACAGAGACATATATTTCAAGTCAGCAATCAGGAGCCCACTTGGAGAACAGAGGCATTTATTCAAAGTTTTAAGCAGTCAGGAGCCCGCCTGGAGAACATAGGAATATATTTCAAGTTTTAGCAATCAGGAGCCCACCTGGAGAACAGAGGCATTTATTTCAAGTTTTAGCAATCAGGAGCCCGCTTGGAGAACAGAGGCATTTATTTCAAGTTTTAGCAATCAGGAGCCCGCATGGTGAACAGAGGCATTTATTTCAAGTTTTAGCAGTCAAGCATCACTCGGAGAAATGGCAAAACATCTCAGATCACAATTCAAGGTAACAACAAAAGAATGCCGCCGGGAGAATGCAAGTTAACAAGGCAACATGAACTATAAGAGCAAGGTTGAAGACATAGAAAGAACTTTTGTAATACATAGATCATAGCTTAGGCTAGTTTCTTTTATTTTGACATGGTGTAATAAGGGGATTCAGGAAGCAGTAGCAGCAGCACCAGCAACAGTGAAACCACAGCTTCATGGTATTCCCAGCTACCAAACCTTCCCGAACTACACTGACCTGATTTCTTTTTAGCCAAGGAAATGTAGGCAACCTCAGAAGCTGGGTGCGGTCAAACTTTTCAAATATACTTCACACGAAGTATTCAAACGGGCAAAAATCACTTATATTTGCTCACTTATCTTTGCACGAAAACCCTTCGTGTTTCTCTTTATTATTTTTAATTTTTTTAATTTTGTGTGGCATTTTTTGTTAATTGCTTGCATTTGATTGTGCATTTTCTATTCATAAAAATACAAAATATATGCATTGCATTTTTAGAGTTTAATTTTACATATTTTTGGAATTAATGGGCAATTAGGAGTTTACAAAAATACAAAATCACAAAAATAGTTTACTTTTGGAATTTTGGTAGTTTTCCCTTTAAATTTGGTTTTTAAATTATTTGTGGTAATTGTTAGTTATAGTTAATTAATTCAATGAGGTGGGATAATTTGGTTTAAGAATCAATTTAGGTTTTTATTTTTAGTCTTAATAAATAAAAGATTTGAATTAAAAAGAAAAAAAAGAGAAAAGAGCAAATTAGGCCATCCAAGCTTGGGCCAGTATTTATTGCTTGGACAGGCCCAAGTCTCCAGCCCAAATAAACCCCAGAACCCACCCTATCCGAGCCCAAATAAACCTCAGTCTGGTCCATTTCCCCCGCCCCCTTCAAAACGACAACGTTTGGTATCAAGAAATCCTAGCCGTATAGGATTATTGATCCGACGGACGAGAAGCCCACACCCATAAATATATAAGTGTCCTAATGCTACCCCCCCCCCGACCCCCCCACACCCCTCAATCATCTCTAAAGATACCCCTAATATCACCACCGCCCCTCTGCAGTCCGCCGCTGGCCGGAAATCGCTTCCGCAGGCGGTGAAGCTCCAACAGCCTCCAAATTTACACCTTGTGTTCCTCTTCTCCTCCCCTTTCTATATCCACCTTTAGTTTCTTTCGAATATCACCCAAACGTCTCGAATCTTCAAAAACCTAAACGCCGCCTTCGCCGAACACGGCGGCGCCGCCTCCAAACCACCTCAAACTAACACCACATAACCTCCTCACCTCCCTCTTTACCAATCCATAACCTATAGCCTTCGAATGTAGCCGAAGCTCTTCGAATTTCAGATAGTAGGAGTGGCAGAACCCTAGAAGTCCGATTTGTTCGAGTTCTTACCACATTTCTTAGTCTAGAGTTTGATTGAGATACGAAATAACGTGCTCGTTTGTTCTTGGTGAAGAAAAAACGTTCACATCATTCCGAACCTCAAATCGGATTCCTATTTTGTTCGACTTCTCCTCAGTAAGTTTTCTTCTTCTTTTGATTTTTTTTCTTCCTTACTTTGCATATGTTATTCTCTCCTTGATTAATGTTCTCCATGATTAATTGATTTAGGAATTTTAGTTTTTTTTTAATTGATTCTGTTTTCGTTCTAGATTAATTTTGTTCTGTTTTGATTTCTTTTCTCTTCTAGTTTGATTTTGTGTTGGGTCATGATTGAATGATTCATGATTGCTTTACTTTAATTTCAATTGCCTAATTGTCAGCCTACTGTCTTAGATTTAATTTCATTAGTTAATTTTTAGGATTTGTTTGGTTTATAGTTGAATAGGCTAGGTTCTTATTTAACCATGGTCAATTCTTGAACAGTTATCAGGGTTGGGGGGTTTGGTTTGACTAGGTTAGTAAATTAGAATCCAAATAAAGGGTAGTTTAGGCATTTGAGGGTTAGGGAATCTTTCATAACAAACTGAGAAGCTTTTCTGTTTCACGTTTCTCGTTGAAAGAAATGTGTATTTACTTTAAGGTCTGGGCATATTTCATTTGATTAAGCAACTGTTTTCATATCTTAGCTCAAATATGGTATGCATCATGATAGTTTGAATATATATTCCTTTAGTTTGGGCTTGTTAAATGCTTCCAACTCTATCATACTATTCTTTTTTAAAGTTCAGGCTAGAATTTTGATGAGTTTGGGTTCGACTCAAAGACTTTTGAACTGCTATAGGGGCCCTAATAAAAGTTGTCTAAGGCTGTTGTGGCATAGCCTAGAATCAGTATGCATAATGATTGGAGAGTCAATGTCCTAAGTCCCTGAGTCCAACCTTCTCCATGAGTTCCAAAGTTATCGCATGTTTGCTTTCCTTACCTTGGAGTTTGGTATTTGTTTCTTCATTTTACCTTAGGGTCTGGTTTAATTTGGTTTCATGTTTAGTCTAACGCCTTTGTAGAGTCTGAGTCTTGTATCACAGGTTTTAGCTCATTGCCTTCAAAATTCAAGTGAAATATTTGCGATCTTGAAGAGCCACAATTCAAACAATGAATTATGGCTCGTCAAGTCATTGTACTTGCTAAGTGTGTGAGATTGCTCATAACCATTGTTAACAGTCGCAAGAGTGAGCTAACTTTCGTACAATGAGTTGTTGATTTATCTTAACTAAAATCAAGACATGGATTATTTTGCTGAGTTAAATTCTGTATTCTATGATATTGGGCTTACAGGGATATGTGCCCTCTTGGTCCAGTGTTTAACGTTCGAGTGAATCAGTTCAATTTCCCATTTGTCCCTATAGTTTTTTCGTAGCATTAATTGACTGAAAAGGATTTGGTTTTTAGGAGTGGGCCAACGCTGGCCCAATTGAGGACTGTCATAACAGTCTTGGAGTCCATCTCCTGCCTTTGGGTGTCTATTCTATTCAGAGGTCGATTCCCAATTAGGCCCAAATATCGATTTATTATAAGAATTCCGCTAACGTTGATTTGATGGGTACAGTTTGAACTGCAGCTTAATGTGATGATCAACCTTTGCTGATAAGTTTTCGATTGGCTAATTAGTTCTTTTAAAGATAACAACGGTTGGAGGTGAGCCATACTAGATAATAAATAGCTTTGGGCCTTTCGAATTAAGTAGCACATTTGAATTAAGAGGTTTTCCTCTTGTTAAATGTGGACTTGGGCTTGAGGCCCGAATTCCTTGAATGTTTTTAACAATAGTAATTAATAATGCTAATTAATTAAGGCCCTTTAGAGACAACCATTGCTAGAAAATAATAGTTCATTTAGGATATCCTTTAAAAAAAATGAGGTGCGCCGCGCCAAACAATATTCATAAACTGCGTGGCCCTCTTTAAATACCCCTACTAAAATACTTAGAATTTGGGACGTGCTATTTAGCAAATTTCCATGGCCTCCCGCAAAGCTAATAACGTGTTAGTTGCTTTAGGCGCATGCTTTAACAATTTTACCTTCCTAAACGCGGGTGTGCATTTTATGTTACCCAAATCCAAATCCCAAAACGCTGAATAAAATGTGTCGAGGATCCAGGTGCATTTCATGTGACGTGATCCGAAAACATATTTTAAACGACGTTCAATTTCTTAAAATTTAATCAAAAGCGGTAAATAATTGTAAATTGCACTATAGGATGACATGTATTAAAAATTAGATTGTTAGCCAATTATAATAGTTTAAGCGTCCGTGCTAGAACCACGGGATCCGGGGATGCCTAACACCTTCCCTCGGGTCAATAGAATTCCTTATTCAGAATTTCTGGTTCGCAGACTCTATTTGGGAAGTCAAAATTTCTTCGATTTGGGATTCAAGATAAACTGGTGACTTGGGATACCAAAAGCCAAGCCTATCCCAAATGGCGACTCTGAATAATTAAAAAATCTCATTTCGAACAATGTCACTTTAAATGGAAAAACTCCCTTATACATTTATCCTCCGGGGTAGGTGTGTAAAAAAAGAGGTGTGACAGGAGTGACTTTTAGGCATTCACATAGTGCTTGTCTCTACTGAAATTCCAAGACGAACCTTTTCTGCCTTTTCATTCACTGAGAATGTACCCTTTATTTTCTTTTCAAGGATACATTCCCTTCCTACAGGGCTTTCAGTAAGAAGAAATTCATGATGCTGCGTTCTTTAGGCATCCACTGTCCATAGTCCATCGTAGTTTGCTTCCTCTCACCGCTCCTTACACATACACATCAGGGATTAGACTTAGGAACCCAAACTAGTTTGGGTCCCTTGTTACTATAAAAAGGATGAATGAGGGATTTCTTGATCCACGCAGGCAGCATCTGCTTTTTGCGAGTGGTACCTGGTCCTTTTCTAGTAGTCACTCTAGCAGTAAATGCTTTGTTCTTCTGAGCAGAATGAACCTTGGCCTAGTAATTTTCTTTAAAATGCCCATTGTTTCCGTAGTGGGTACATAGCCAGTTATCAGGTACAGTGACATACTTGATGTGTGGGTTGTAGGGAGTTTTCTCCCTTGGGAACCCAATGCCCTGCTTGTTTCCACTATTGTTGAGATACATAGCAGTGATTGCATCTAGGGACCAGGTCCATTTCAAGGATTTTTCAAGATCATTTCTTACTTTCTCCAACTCAGCTTGGAGTTGCTGATTTCTCTCGAGTTCATTGCAAAGACTGGTTTTTAAAACTGTTAACTCCTTTTCGAGCAAGATGTGAGACTCACTAGCTACTTCATTCCCTTTCCCAAGACTCACATTCCTATGTTCTCTATTGAGTCCCTCAATGATTTCCTCTAGATCAGCGCATATCACTAGAAGGTCATCCCTTTCCTCTTCAGTGGAGGCAATTGTTTCTTCTAAGGAATGTTTCTTATCGCTAAGACCTTCTATTTTTTCTTTTCTCTCATTCTCCATACTGCTATTTTTTCATTCAAGGCCTCCTTCTCTACTTCAAGGTTAGCTATGGTTTCATTTAAGTCCACTACACAGACCACTAGGTCATCTCTAGATTGTTTGGCCTCCCCTAGTTCTATAATCAAGATCTCTTTATAATTTACAAGACTATAATAAGCTTCAATTGGGATATTTGATAACGACCTTAGTTTCTTAGAGGCATAGGATTTCATATTTCTCTAAACATCCCTGAAGTTTAGGTCATCGTCTTCATCTTCTTCATCATCATCATTTGACTGAGCCATCAACGCGAACAGTGAATCATAGTTCGTTGCTTCAGTTTCCATTGCCATCATGGAACTATTTTCTGCGTCTGATTCCCTTTCGGATTCACTTGAGGAGTCTCCCCAAGCAGAAAGAGCCTGCTTAACGATATTTTCTGTAGCACTTTTTCGATTGAATCTTTTTTTCTGGAACTAGGTTCCTTTTTCCTACTTTGTCAGGATTTGGCTTGTACTGCTCCTGCTTCGTGAGAGGGCAGTCTTTGATGAAATGCCCTGGCTTTCCACATCCGTGGCAGAGATTGTCGTTCCCTATTTTACTTAAACTGCCCCACTTTGGTATGCCACCATTTCTTCAAACCATTTTTTGAAATCTCTTAGTTAGATAGGCCATGTCACTATCTCCATCACTTGAGTCGCTTCTTTCAGCCTTAAGCACCAGGTTCCTTTCCTGCTTAGGCTCTCTCCTTTCAATGTCTTTCTTTCTTTTCATCTTGTATGTTTTCAGATTACCAATCAACTCATCCACGGTCAGAGTCTGTAGATCTTTAGCTTTCGTAATGGCATTTACCTTACTTTCCCAAGACCCAGGTAGAACACTGAGAATTTTTAATACAAGCTTATTTCTGGAAATGACATATCCAAGTGAGTGAAGCTCATTTATGATGGAGGTGAATCTGGTGTGTATACCTTGTATGGACTCATCATCCTTCATCCTGAAGAGCTCTTATTTAGTGGTGAGCATGTCGATCTTGGATTGTTTGACTTGAGTGGTTCCTTCGTGTGCAGTTTGTAAGGCTTCCCATATTTCTTTGGCAGTATCACAAGCTGATACTCTGTTGTACTCATCAGGTCCTATGCCACACATCAAGATTTTCTTGTCACGATAGTTCTTTTCTACAGCTTTTCTGTCAATGTCGTTGTACTCTCTTCTCCCTTTGGGAACTAATGGTCCTGTTTCTTCAAGATTATTTATGGGAACATGTGGACCATCACAAATGATATCCCACAGCTCTGAATCTTCAGCCATTATAAAGTCATGCATCCGAGTTTTCCACCATCCATAGTATTGACCATTGAATCTGGGAGGTCTATAGGTTGATTGTCCTTCTTCAAAGCTTGGTGGAGCAGCCATTTAGGATCCTTCCTAGGGGTTAGCCTGATAGGAGAAACCTGCTCCGATACCAATTGTTAGCTTATATGAGTCCACCAAACTATGGAGTACCTGGTTCCGTATGATACTGATACGTAGAATGTAGTAAAATCTGAATGTAAAGGAGGCCAAAGATTTTCTACGTGGAAAAAATCCCACACAAGGGGATCAAAGAAACCCACGACCTACTCTTGTAGGATTTTAACTCAACTAACTTGTAATCTACCTATTACAAGCCACTTTGCAATACTACCGATTGCAAAGACTTCGAACTAACTTGTGATGCAACCACCACAAGCCACTCTCTAACTCTCCTAGTTATAGAGGATTTAACTTATGATTATTTCTAGTCCCAACATAAACTCTAAAGTTTACGAATTTGATTTGTTCCTAAAGAAGCGCTTCTAAGAAAGCAAACTAGGAATTAGAATGTAGAGCAATTAACAAGATTACAACTCAACTATGGATGCACATAAGACTCGTTTAGAAACTGATCCTTAGTGGAGTTATCTGCTTGTTCTTGACACACCAGTGACTTCAATGCTGGATGAATGCTTCTTCTTCTTGAGATAATATCACTGAATGCACAAATCCTAGTGTGTCTTGCACCGCATTTTTTTATCATAAAAGATGTCACAACATGTAGTGATGTCAACTCGTGGTGTACTTTTTCCCAGAGAGAACTGACTGTTGTACTGTCTGCACAGCCACTACTGGGTAGTTGCGTTCCAGCTAGATAGTGGACTTTGTACTTCTTTCAGAACGCACCAACGGATCAGGTTCTCGTTGTGTTACGCTACTATAACTGTTGCCAGATGGTCACTTTCTTTTGTCACATTCTAGCTCTGCACTTGACCTGTACTTCTGTTGGAGAACCTACAGGGAGCAGGTCCCTGTTGTGTTCCTCTTTATATTGATTGCATACAGTCACAGACTTATTTGTGCCGAGAATCCTAAGAGACCAAGGCACCAGGTCCCTATTGTGTTCCTCCTTGTGATTTTGTTCCTTCCTAGTGCTGATGCGTTCATATGAGATGTATAACCTGTGCGACAAGGTTCTTTATCTGGTTCTTCATAACAATTTTGTTAGATCATCAAAACATAAGAAGTATAAGGCTAAGACATTGAAAGCCCTTCAAATTCCCCCTTTTTGATTATGAAAAACTTAGAGATGAAAAGCATTTGTTTAGATCAGGATTAACAATTAATTAACCAGATGAGTCAGCAATTCCCCCTTAATCTTAGATCTCCCTCCTTTGACTTAATCGTAGATCTCCTTTGATCATCACAAGCATGGGGACCCCTTCTTCTTAGCCTTCTCAGCCCCATTCTTCTCAATACCCCCATCTATTTTTTCCCCTTTTGGCATCATTAAAAAAGACCAACTAGTATGACAAAGAGCACGCACAGGTAATAAGCATAAAGAAATCTAACACAGCTAGCTCATGCCACATATGTGCATACAATCATGACAGAAAAGAGAAGCCAGAGAAAACACAGTGTTGTACATGCAAGAAATGCGGAGTTGTTTCATTGATGTTTATATTGGACTGATCAAGTCAGGAGCAGTAATGGTTAAGTTCAACATGCCATCACAAAACAAAAACAAGTAAACACAAGTAAAATAGAAGCCACAGGAAGTTGGAGCAAAAATAGCTAGACACTAGGGAAGATCCTAGGGAACACTAAGGGATGGATGCTTGGAGGAAGAGACAATAATGGTTTTGAGAACCAGGTCCAGTCTAGCATTTGCGGCCAGTTGTTCTTCAAGTAGTTGACTCCGAAGTCTTTCATTTTCCTTTCTCAGTCTGGAAACCTCCTCATGTACAAAATTAGGTCCCGTAGTTGCTTGGCTAAGCTGAGTTTCTAGAATGGCATTTCGAGCCCTCAACCTTCTTATTTCCTCAGAGGCTACATTTTGGGCGTTTATCAGCTGAGAAATGGTCGAGATACTTCCACCAACTTTTTCTATGCATTCACATTCTTCTAGAGTGGTCTTAGAAAATGTTTGATTGTGTTTGCCCACTCTAGGATTTCCCAAGGGAACCTTATAGAATCTGAACACTTGAGTGAGGAGAAACCCATAAGGTAACCCATGATTGCCTCCCTTAAAATTTGCCACATTCTGCATGTGATCTATCATGATTGCTAGCAGGTTGATTGGTACAAACTCATCAAGCACTTCCATCAGGACCAAATCTGAGTTTGTGGCAATGGAACGTCTCTCAGAGCGGGGTAGGAGTACTTTATTGACCAGTTCAAAAAGAAGCTGGTACTTAGGAAGTAACACTTTCTTATGGACCTGTTCCCCCTGTTGAATAGCTTGATCTTTCATGATTGCTCTCCAAAAGTTTACTCCACAAACATCCTTGACTGAGAACACACCTTCACATGGAATTCTAAGAATTTTTCCCAATGTTGAAGTGTCGAGTACAATATCCACTCCGTTTACAAGTGCGTAGATGTGGTACCCTTCGACAGTGAAGAGAGATGAGTAGAAGGCTTGTACTGCATCTTTATATACCAGAGTCATGCCCTTCAAATAGGTGTTCCCATTGTTGAAATTCCACAATCTCCAGAATTTGTCTCATGCCAGCCATTTCCAAAATTGCTGGATCAAAAGTTCGGCCCCATAACACATTTTGAGTTCTTAATTTTTGCTACCACTGAACACCATCACAGGCTAAAGACTTTGATGGACCAAGTTCATTAACGGTTTCTCTTTCCTGATTTCTGATCCCTTCGGCAGACTCTCCTTCCATCTTGTTGCCTCTACAGTTTTGTCCTTTGACACGGCTATCTCGGTTTTACTCCGTTTAGACTTGCTGTTGTGTTTCCTAGATGACCCTTTTTGTTCCTCAACATTTTCCTTGATCGTCACAGACTGTTGCACTAAAGAACCAGGTTCTCTAGAAGCATCTTTGTCTATCTGATTTACTGGCACACTCTTGATGAAATCCTGTGGATTTATTTTCCTCTTTTTCCTTGTCTTGACACTTCTCTTACTTTTCTACAATGATGATTCAAAATTCTCTTATTGTAGTGACCTGGTGATGGGTGATTTTAAGGAAGACTCTAAGAGCTTGGAATGATCAGGAGGTGCAGGAGTGAGTTTGCATGGGAGTGAATCAGGTTCATCAGAAGGCCTTTCTGAAAATATCTCATGAGCCAAAGACTCGAGGAGTGTTGTGGTTCATACATCTCCTAGGAATGTTAGGTCTTCATGTTGATACTCTGAGGAGAGATAATCTCCTTCATCCATCAAACTCTTTGCAGATATAGCCATAACGTTATGAGCTGCTTCCTTTTCTGATGACTCCTTGAGAGTCACTGAGTCTAACATAAAGGGGTTAAGGTACTGGTCAGGATCATCCTCAGGGGCTTCTGATACTCGAGGAATGAGACCTCCTGTGTGGTCTTTGATAAGATCGTAAGATTGACTAGACATAGGATTCTCAAAAAGGTGGTAACAGGGTTTATCAGAAATGGAAAGACTATAAGGATGGAGGAGGAACCAGATATGTGTAAGGTGGTGGAAAGCTTGAAATAGTGAAGCTCAGAGAATGATTTTGATGGTGATAAAAAAGTGGGAATAGTGTTAATGGCGGGGGAATGAGAAGATTGTTCGATCACCATTGGACGAGTACTTAGTATGTGAGTTGAGAGAGGAAAGAATAGATAGGAAGAGGATCCTAGCTATACACAGAGGATGAAGGTTCATAACTTGCCATGAGAAAGAGGGAAATTTCTTATTGGGAGAACTAATGATGAGTGGGAAGCGAAACAGGTTCTGAAACGTCTGAAAACGGCGGTAGATTTGTGGGGAAGTGTTCGATTGAATCTTTTTTCTGGAACCAAGTTACTTTTTCCTACTTTGTCAAGATTTGGATTGTATTGCTCCTGCTTCGTGAGAGGGCAGTCTTTGATGAAATTCCCTGGCTTTCCACATCCATGACATAGATTGTTGTTCCTTGTTTTACTTGAACTGCCGCACTTTGGTATGCCACCATTTCTTCAAACTTTTTTTTAAATCTCTTAGTAAAATAGGCCATGTCACTATCTTCATCACTTGAGTCGCTCCTTTCAGCCTTAAGCAACAGGTTCCTTTCCTTTTTAGGCTCTCTCCTTTCGTATCCTTTGTTTCTTTTCATCTCGTATGTTTTCAGATTACCAATCAACTCATCCATGGTCAGAGTCTGTAAATCTTTAGCTTCTGTAATGGTATTTACCTTACTTTCCCAAGACCCAGGTAGAACAATGAGAATTTTCCTTACAAGCTTGTTTCTGAGAATGACATCTCCAAGTGAGTGAAGCTCATTTATGATGGAGGTGAATCTTGGGTGTATATCTTGTATGGACTCATCATCCCTCATCCTGAAGAACTCGTATTTAGTGGTGAGCATGCCGATCTTGGATTGTTTGACTTGAGTGGTTCCTTCGTGTGCAGTTTGTAAGGCTTCCCATATTTCTTTGGTAGTATCACAAGCTGATACTCTGTTGTACTCATCAGGTCCTATGCCACACATCAAGATTTTCTTGGCATGATAGTTCTTTTCTACAACTTTTCTGTCAATGTCGTTGTACCCTCTTCTCCCTTTAGGCACCGATGGTCCTGTTTATTCAAGTTTCTTCATGGGAAAATATGGAACATCACAAATGATGTCCTACAGATCTGAATCTTCAGCCATTATGAAGTCATGCATCCAAGTCTTCCACCATCCATAGTATTGACCATTGAATCTGGGAGGTCTATAGGTTGATTGTCCTTCTTCAAAGCTTGGTGGAGCAGCCATTTAGGATCCTTCCTAGGGGATAGCCTGGTAGCAGAAACCTGCTCTGATACCAATTGTTAGCTTATATGAGTCCACCAAACTATGAAGTACCTGGTCCTGTATGATACTGATATGTAAAATGCAGTAAAGACTGAATGTAAAGGAGGCCAGAGATTTTCTACGTGGAAAACATCGCACACAAGGGGATCAAAAAAACCACGACCTACTCTTGTAGTCTTTTAACCCAACTAACTTGTAATCTACCTATTACAAGCCACTTTGCAATGCTACCGATTGCAAAGACTTCAAACTAACTTGTAATGCAACCACCACAAGCCACTCTCTAACTCTCTTAGTTACAGAGGATTTAACTTATGACTATTTCTAGTCACAACATAAACTGTAAAGTTTACGAACTTGATTTGTTCCTAAAGCAGCGCTTCTAAGAAAGCAAACTAGGAATTAGAATGTAGAACAATTAACAAGATTACAACTCAACTATGGGTGTACATAAGACTCGTTTAGAAACTGATCCTTAGTGGAGTTATCTTCTTGTTCTTGACACACTAGTGACTTTAATGCCGGATGAATGCTTCTTCTTCTTGAGATAATATCACTGAATGCACAAATCCTGGTGTATCTTGCACCACGTTTTTCTATCACAAAAGATGTCACAATAGGTAGTTTTTCTATCACAAAAGATGTCACAATAGGTAGTGATGTCAACTCATGGTGTACTTTTTCCCAGAGAGAAGTGATTGTTGCACTGTCTGCACAGCCACTACTGGGCAGTTGCATTCCAGCTGGATAGTGGACTTTGTATTTCTGTCAGAACACACCAACGGACCAGGTCCTCGTTGTGTTCCGCTACTGTAACAGTTGCCAGATGGTCACTTTCTTCTATCACATTCCAGCTGTGCACTTGACCTGTACTTCTGTTAGAGAATCTATAGGGAGCAGGTTCATGTTGTATTCCTCTTTATATTAATTGCGTACAGTCACTGACTTGTTTGTGCCGGAGAACCCTAAGAGACCAAGGCACCAGGTCCCTATTGTGTTCCTCCCTGTGATCGTTTTGTTCCTTCCTGGTGCTGACGTGTTCATATAAGATGTATAACCTGTGAGACAAGGTTCTCTATCCGGTTCTTTATAACAAATTTGTTAGATCATCAAAACATAAAAACTATAAGGCTAAGACATTGAAAGCCCATCATAGCTCTCACGAGTCAAGAGCAGATTTAGTAGAGTCTCACGGATTGGTATGGAGATGTCTGTATTTATCCTCGAGAGGCTGCAGAACCTTTAGAAAAAACTTCATATTCTTGAATTTCTTGTCGTGCGAATCTGTTGATCTGATTACTAAACTTCTGTTATTATATTCTCTCACAGATGGTGAGGACACGAGCGATTGGTTAGGATGGACGACCACTAGTACCACCAGTTATGGCCACTAGAGGCTGAGGACGCGGTCGAGGCCGTGGCAGTGGCAGAGGTATATCATGCATCGCAGCTAGGGCAGCACCTGCAGATCCACTAGCCACCCCAGTTCAGGATCAGGTCCCAATTATGGACACTCCAGCAGCACCAGTTGTGCCCATTGTGATTCCAGGTCTTGAGGAGGCTCTGTCTCAGATTCTATCGGTATGCACTGGCCTGGCTCAGGCAATCTCAGTTACTACAGCCGCAACTACTTCTCAGACTAGGAGAGGCACTCAGACTCCCATCGCTCGCACACCTGAGCAGGTCATGCAGGGACTTCAGACACCGGGGGTGCATCCAGCATAGCCGGTTGCAGCTGCTCAGGACTATATAGCTCTTTCTATGCCCGAGGATGAGAAGCATCGATTGGAGAGGTTTGGTAGACTTTAGCCTCCGACTTTCGGTGGTGTAGAGGGTAAGGATGCCTAGGGTTTTTTGGACAAGTGTTAGAGGATTCTGCGTACAATGGGTATTTTGGAGACCGACAGAGTCGCTTTCATTACTTTTTAGTTTTTGGGAGCTTCCTTCACTTGGTACGAGGCTTATGAGAGGCGTAGGCCTGTTGGTGCAGCACCCCTTACCTGGTAATGGTTCTACGTTCTCTTTTTTGAGAAGTACATTCCACAGTCTCGTAGAGAGGAGCTGTGTAGGCAGTTCGAGTGGTTGCATCAAGGAGAGATGATTGTGATGCAGTATGATATGAGGTTCTCAGAATTAGATCGTCATGATGTTTGGTTGGTTCCTATAGAGAGGGAGAGGATTAGGAGGTTTGTTGATGGCCTCACGTATCAGCTTCGTGTTCTTATGACCAGGGAGAGGGTATCTGGTCCTACTTTTGAGGAGGTTGTTGACATTACTTTCGAGATTAAGTCAGTTCATCGCCAGGAGCGAGATGAGAGGGAGGCCAAGAGGCCTCGGGGATCTGGTAGTTATGGTGGTGCTCCTTCGAGAGGTCAGTTTCAGCACGGCAGAGGTCGTCCATTCAGGCATGCTCAGTCAGCTTACCCAGGTTATCGTGGGGCATCATTGGGTCATGGTTTTCATAATTCTCATCAGAGACAGTCATCACTCAGTGCCCTTCCAGGCTAGTGTTCATCCCGTGCTCCGTCAGTTCAGGGCTCTTCTATGCCAGGTGCATCTACAAGTCATTCCGATGCTAGGGGTTCCCTTCAGTCCCCGTCTCAAGCACCCGTGAGTTGCTATGAGTGTGGAGAGTTGGGTCACATATGGAGGCAATGTCCTCATCGTCTTGGGGGTTCATCTCAGCAGAGGAGTCAGCCATCGGCCTTAATGCCAATTACTTCACCACCCACCCACCCATCCAGCTAAGGGTGGAGGTCAGTCAGCTAGGGGTTGCCCTAGAGGGGGAGGTTGATCAGGTGGCGGTCAGGCCCGTTTCTATGCACTCCCAACTAGACCCGATGCTATTTCTTCTGATGTTGTTATTACAGGTATTGTTTCAGTCTACCCCAGAGATGCCTCTGTATTATTTGATCCTGGTTCCACTTATTCTTATGTGTCATCATACTTTGCTCGTTATTTGGATATGCCCCGTGAGCCTATCATTTCATTTGTTCGTGTATCTACCCCGGTGGGTGATACTGTTATTGTAAACCGTGTGTACCGGTCATGTGTGGTGACTATTGAGGGTCTATAAACCTGAGTGGATCTTTTGTTTTTATGTATGGTAGACTTCGATGTTATATTGGGCGAGCATTGGCTATCTTCGTATCGTGCTATTTTGGATTGTCATGCTAAGATAGTGACCTTAGCTATGCTAGGTGTGCCACGGATTGAGTGGTGAGGCTCGACCGATTTTGTTCCCAGTAGGGTGATTTCTTTCTTGAAGGCCCAATGTATGGTTGGGAAGGGTTTTCTTTATTACTTAGCATTTGTGAGGGACGTCGGTGCAGAGACTCCCAACATTGATTCTGTTCTAGTCGTGAGGGATTTTCCTGATGTGTTTCCTGCAGACCTGTTGGGCATGCCACCGGATAGGAATATTGATTTTGGTATTGATATGGTATCGGGCACTCAACCCTTTTCTATTCCACCATATCGTATGGCACCGAAAAAGTAGAAGGAGTTAAAGGAGCAGTTTTAGGAACTCCTTGATAAGGGGTTCATTCGGCCTAGTGTGTCGCCTTGGGGTGCGCCTGTTTTGTTTATGAAGAATAAGGATGGCACGATGAGGATGTGCATTGATTACAGGCAATTGAACAAAGTAACAATCAAGAACAAGTATCCTTTGCCTCGTATCGATGATTTGTTTGACCAGCTTCAGGGAGCAAGAATGTTCTCCAAGATTGATTTTCGTTCAGGTTATCACCAACTGAAGATCAGGGACTCGGATATTCTTAAGACTACTTTCAGGATCAGATATGGTCATTATGAGTTCTTGGTGATGTCTTTTGTTCTGACCAATGCCCCAGCAGCGTTCATGCATTTGATGAACATCGTGTTCCGGCCGTATCTCGACTCGTTTGTCATAGTTTTCATTGATGATATTCTAGTGTATTTGCATAGTCAAGAGGAGCACACGGAGCATTTGAGAGTTGTGTTGTAGAGATTGAGGGAGGAGAAAATTTGTGAAAAGTTCTCCAAGTATGAGTTTTGGCTCGGTTCATTAGCTTTCTTAGGGCACGTGGTGTCTAGTGAGGGTATTCAGGTCGATTCGAAGAAGATAGAGGTGCTTCAGAGTTGGAACAGACCGTCCTCAGCCATAGAGATTCGCAGTTTTCTTGGTTTGGCAGGTTATTACCGTCGGTTTATTCAGGGATTTTCATCTATCGCTTTGCCCTTGACCAAGTTAACTCAGAAGGGTGCTCCATTTATGCGGTCGGCTGAGTGTGAGGAGAGTTTTTAGAAGCTCAAGAATGCCTTGACCACAGCTCCAGTGTTAGTTTTGCCATCAGCTTCAAGTTCTTATACCATGTATTGTGATGCTTCGAGAGTTGGTATTTGGTGTGTGTTGATGTAGGAGGGTAGAGTTATTGCTTATGCTTCTCGTCAGTTGAAGCCTCATGAGAAGAACTACCATGTTCATGATTTGGAGTGGCTGCCATTGTTCATGTGTTGAAGATTTGGAGGCATTATTTGTATAGTGTGTCTTGTGAGGTGTAACTGATCATCGTAGCCTCCAGCACTTGTTCAAGCAGAAGGATCTCAATTTGAGGTAGCGGAAATGGTTGGAGTTTCTTAAGGATTATGATATTACGATCTTGTACCATCCGGGGAAGGCCAATGTGGTGGCTGATGCTTTGAGCTGGAAGGCAGTGAGTATGGGGAGTTTGGCATATATTCCAGTTGGGGAGAGACCTCTTACAGTTGATGTTCGGGCCATAGCCAACTAGTTCGTCAAGTTGGATATTTCAGAGCCAAGTCGGGTATTAACTTGTATGATTTCTTGGTCTTCCTTATTTGATTGCATCAGAGAGCGCCAGTATGATGATCCTCATTTGCGTGTCCTTAAGGACAGAGTTCAGCACGATGATGCTAGAGATGTGACCATTGGTGATGATGGGGTGTTGAGGATGTAGGGCCGGATATGTGTGCCCAATGTAGATGGTCTTCGGGAGTTAATTCTGGAGGATGCCCATAGCTCGCGGTGTTCCATTCATCCGGGTGCTGCGAAGATGTATCAGGATCTGAGAAAACATTATTGGTGGCGAAGAATGAAGAAGGACATTGTGGGATTTGTAGCTCGCTGTCTCAATTGTCAGTAGGTGAAATATGTGCATCAGAGACCGGGTGGCTTGCTTCAGCGGATGGATATTCCAGAGTGGAAGTGGAAGCAAATCACCATGGACTTTGTAGTTGGGCTCCCACGGACTTTGAAGAAGTTTGATGCTATTTGGGTGATTGTGGATCGGTTAACCAAGTTCGCGCACTCCATTCCTGTGTGTACTACTTATTCTTCAGAGCGGTTGGCAGAGATCGACATCTAGGAGATTGTTCGTTTGCCTGGTGTCCCATTTTACATCATTTTGGATAGGGGCACTCAGTTTACTTCACATTTTTGGAGGTTGGTGCAGCGATATTTTGGTACTCAGGTTGAGTTGAGCACAAATTTTCACCCTCAGACGGACGGACAGTCCAAGCGCACTATTCAGATATTGGAGGACATGTTGCGCGCTTGTGTCCTTGATTTTGGAGGGTCGTGGGATCAGTTTCTACCGCTCGCAGAGTTTTCTTATAACAATAGTTACCAGTCGAGTATTCAGATGGCTCCATATGAGGCTAGGCAGTGTAGATCTCCAGTTGGTTGGTTTGAGCCGGTGAGGCTAGGCTGTTGGGTACAGACTTGGTGTAGGATTCTTTAGACAATGTGAAGATAATTCAGGAGAGGCTTCGTACGGGGCAGTCGAGGCAAAAGAGTTATGCGGACAGGAAGGTTCGGAATGTGTCCTACATGGTTGGTGAGAAGGTCATATTGAAGGTTTCACCCATGAAGGGTGTTATGAGACTTGGGAAGAAGGGTAAATTGATTCCTCGGTTCATTGGGCCTTTTGAGGTACTTCAGAGGATTAGGAAGGTGGCTTATGAGCTTTCTTTGTCGCCCAACTTGTTGAGTGTGCATTAGGTATTTCATGTTTCAATGCTTTGAAAGAATATTGGGGATCCGTCTCATGTTCTGGATTTCAGCACGGTTCAGTTAGATGGTGATTTGATTTATGATGTGGAGCCAGTGGATATTTTGGAGTGTCAGGTTTGAAAGTTGAGATCAAAGGATATAGCTTCAGTGAAAGTGCAGTAGAGAGGTCGAGCCGAGGAGGAGGCTACCTAGGAGACCGAGTGGGAAATCCAAAGCAGATATCCTCACCTATTTGAGGCTTCAGGTATGTTTCTTGACCCGTTCGAGGACGAACGTTTGTTTAAGAGGGGGAGAATGTAACGATCTGGTCGGTCATTTCATGAGTTACCACTCCATTTCCCCCATTTCTGCTTCTTTACGCTTTGTTTATTCGTTTTATGTGGCATCGGGTTAGTCGGTTCGAATTTGGAGAGGTTTTGATAAGGTTTGAGACACTTAGTTTCTTTTGAATAAGCTTAAGTTGGAAAAGTCAACTGGATGTTGACTTATGTGAAAAAGGGTTCGGATGTGAATTCTGATGGTTCGGATAGCTTCGGGAGAAGATTTGAGACTTAAGAGTGTGATCGGAACGTGTTTTGGAGGTCCGTAGTAGATTTAGGCTTGAATTGGCAAAATTGGAATTTTGGCGTTTTCCGGATGATAGATGAGATTTTGATATAGGGGTCGAAATGGAATTTCGGAAGTTGCAGTAGGTCTGTTGTGTCATTTGGGATGTGTATGCAAAATTTCAGGTCATTCAGACATGGTTTGATAGACTTTTTGATCAAAAACGAAATTTGGAAGTTTTAGAGTTCTTAGGCTTGAATCCGATGCGATTTGGTTGTTTCGATGTTGTTGGAGGTGTTTTGAAGATTGGTATAAGTTTGGATGGTGGTATATGACTTGTTTTTGCTTTTGGTTCAGGTTTCGGGGTCTCGGGATGATTTCGGATGGTTGACAGAAAGTTTGGAGTTGAGTTTGAAAGCTGAAGCATTTTTGTTGTTGTCAGAACCGCACCTGCGGTTGGGAGGCCACTGGTGCGATGCCCGCAGAAGCGGAAGGCAACCGCAGATGCGGCCAAGAATAAGATCTGGAACCGCAGAAGCGGCTAAGGAAGCGCACCTGCAGTAGCGCAAGTGCGAGAATGTGATCGTAGAAGCGGAACTTGGAGAATAAGTGAAAACTGCAGATGCGGTGTCTTGGACCACAGAAGCGCTAATGGGACCGCAGGCACGAAAAGCCTGGGCCAGAAGATATAAAAGATTTCCTTAGCGATTTTTGAGTTATTCTTCACCATTTTCATACGGGTTTGAGCCTGAGGGAGCTATTTGAAGTGGGATTTCATAGAGGTAAAGTTTTTGGACCCTAAACTCATTTCTATGGTGTTATTTCACTGATTTGGCTTGGAATTTAATGGAAATTAAGGGTTAAAAATTGGGAATTAGGGCTTGAGTTTGGAGACCTTTGAGTAAAGTTTTGAGGGGTCAAATGTAGTTGGAATTTTGTACTTTTGATATGTATGAACTCGTGGGGACATAAGGAGTCTATTGATATAAATTTTATCGAATTCTGAGACAAGGGCCTGGGGCCCGGTTTGGTTAATTTCGGGATTTGCATTGTATTTTGATTACTTTCGAGTGGGCTTTGTTCCCTTTGCTTATTTTGATGGTGATGTACTGATTTTAGTTAGATTTGGAGCTTTCGGAGGCCGATTCGAGAGGCACAGACATCGCAAGCTAGAGTTTAGACTGGATAAAGGTGAGTAACGATTATAAATATTGTTTTAAGGGTATGAAACTCCAGATTACACATCGTTGTGCTATTTTGAGGTGACACACACGCTAGATGACGAGCGTGGGGTCGTGCACCGTTGGGGATTGTGGCTTAGTCTGTCCCGTATGACTGTTTTACCATGTATTTGATTGAAAACTATTTGCTATCATCATGTTTTGGGCTGAATGTCATACGTAGGCCTTGTGCCAACTGTTTTGGACCCTTAGGGGACTTTTACTGCTATTTATTCACTCTTTTAATTTCATATTTGTACTCAGTCATGATGTATTCTACTGTTTTCATAACTCAGCGATGTTTACTCTGTTTTTACATCTTAAATGGTATTTTGGGCTGAGCATCACATTTTACTATGCCCGAGTGGCTTCTAGAGATTTTTGACTGAGTAGGGCCGAGGACCTGTGTTGTAAGGTTATTCTGGGATCGGGCTGCGCACCACAACAGTGTTATACTGATTTATAATTATGAGGCTGAGGGCCGGAGTTGTACACCACAAGATGGCTTGATATGAGGCCGAGAGCTTATTGATTATGCCACGAGATGGCTTGATAATTGTGCTTGGGCCGTAAGAGGCCCCTCCCGGAGTCTGTACAACCCAGTGAGTGCAGGCACCCAGTGTGAGATGTGTTATAGCCCGAGGGGTTGATGTAGTTCCATGCTATTGCCTGAGGGGGCTGATTCTATTGGTACTTTTGCCTGAGGGGCTGATTTTATGTGTTTATCTTTTTTCAGTGCTTTTCATTCACTCGTTTATCTGCTAAAAGATATTTTAAAGAAGCCTATACTGAACTAAGGTGTTTTACAGATTTTCACTATTTTATTGCATTGAATTGGTTTTATACTGCCTCTTTGTAGCATATTGTAAGACAAGAGGGGTTGCTCTGATGGTAAGCAACCCCCACTTCCAACCGAGAGGTTGTGAGTTCGAGTCTCCCCAAGAGCAAGGTGGGAAGTTCTTGGAGGGAAGGATGTCGGGGGTCTATTTGGAAACAGCCTCTCTACCCCAGGGTAGGGGTAAGGTCTGCGTACACACTACCCTCCCCAGACCCCACTAAGTGGGATTATACTGGGTTGTTGTTATTGTTTGTTTGTTCTTTGTAGCATATTGTTGTGTTTTACGTGTTTTCTTATCGCTCAGCTGCCTTTACTTTGTTACTCACTGAGTTGGCATACTCACTTTACTCCCTGCACCTTGTATGTAGATTCAGGAGCCTCGGGTCACTCTAGTGAAGGTTGATTACTCCCAATAGGCTATTCGAAGTCCACTAGGTAGCTGCACGGCATTTGTAACCAGTGCTTCCCCCTCTTATCTTACTTTCCTTGCATTAATTCTGTAATAGACTGTGTAGTCCTTTTTCCATACTCTTAGACTTATGCTAGAAGCTTATGACTGGTGACACCCCGATGTAGGGCTGTGTTGTTTCCGTAAATTTTTCTATTTCACTTTTATTATTTGGGATTTATAGCATATTAATGACAATCGAATTATTATAAATGTTGAATTGGTATTGGGGGTTTGTGTCGGATGGCCTTGTTTCACGATAGGCGCCATCACGATCGGGTTCGGGTTTAGGGCCGTGACAATCATTTTCATCCTCTTGATCATCGTCAGACTGAGCCATCAACGCAAACAATGAGTCATATTTCATCGCTTCAGTTTTCACTACCATCATGGAGCTGTTTTCTGCATCTGGTTCCCTTTCTGATTCACTAGAGAAGTCTCCCCAAGCAGCAAGAGCCTGTTTCACAATATTGTTAGCTGCACTTTTTTGACTGAATCGTTTGTCAAGCACCGGGTTCCTTTTTGTTGCTTTGTCATGGTTTTTTTTGTATTGCTCCTATTTCAGTAGTGGACAGTCTTTGATGAAATGCCCTAGCTTTACGCACTTGTGACAGAGATCATTGTTCCTTGCCTTACTTGAACTACCCATATTTGGTATACCACCATTTCTTCGAACCATATTTTGAAACCTTTTAGTAAGATAGGCCATATCATTATCTTCTTCAGTTGAGTAACTGTTTTTAGCCTTGAGCACCAAATTCTTTTCCTTCTTTGGCTCTCTCCTTTCACTGTCTTTCTTTCTTTTTATCTCGTATGTCTTCAGATTACCAATCATCTCATCCATGGTTAGAGTTTGTAGATCTTTAGATTCAGTGATGGCATTCACCTTACTCTCCCAAGAGCCAGGTAGAACACTGAGAATTTTCCTTACAAGCTTGCTTCTGGGAATAATATCTCCAAGTGAATGAAGCTCATTTATGATGGATTTGAATCTAGTATGCATATCTTATGTAGACTCATCGTCCTTTATCCTGAAGAGCTCATACTTTGTGGTATGAGCATGTCAATCTTGGATTGTTTAACCTGAGTAGTTTCTTCATGTGCGGTTTGCAATGCTTCCCATATTTCCTTGGCAAAATCACAAGATGAGACTATGTAGTACTCATCAGGTCCTATACCACATACCAAGATTTCTTAGCACGATAGTTCTTTTTTATGGCTTTTAGTCAATATCATTGTGCTCTTTTATGTCTTTCGGCACCATTGATTCAGTTTCTCCAAGCTTCTTCATAGTTACATGTGGACCATCACAGATGATGTCCCATAGTTCTGAGTCTTCAGCCATTATAAATTCATGCATACAAGTCTTCCACTAGCCGTAGTACTGACCATTGAATCTAGGAGGTCTATAGGTTGATTGTCCTTCCTCAAAGTTGGGTGGAGCAGCGCCATTTAAATCCTTTCTAGGTGTTAACCTTTTAGAAAGAACATGCTATGATGCTAATTGTTAATTTATATGAGTCCACCAAACTATAGAGTACCTGGTCCTCTATAATTTTCCACTAAGAATACTAAGGAACCAGTAAGTAAAATAGACACGGGATTTTTACGTGGAAAAATCCCACTCAAGGGGACAAAAATTATGACCTACACTTGTAGGCTTTCAACTTCATTAACTTGTAATCACACTATTACAAGCCACTTTGTAATGACTCTATTACAAAGACTTCAACCCAACTAACTCGTGATACACTTACCACAAGCCGCATTGTCACTCACTAGTTACAAAGAATTTTAACTTATGACTAACTCTAGTCACAACACAAACTTAGAAGGTTTGTCATTTTAGGTTTCCAAAAACACAGCTTCTAAGAAAGCAAGATTGGAGTTACAATGAAGAACAAATAACAAGATTACATCTCAACTACGGATACACATAGACTCATTGTGAAACTGATCCTTTAGTGGAGTTGTCTTCTTGTTCTTGACACACTTGTGACTTCAACGTTGGATAAACTTTTTAATGCTTGAGAGAATATCACTAAATGCTCAAGTAAATATCTTGTGCCTTGCACCATGTTGTTATACTACCAAAGACATCACAAGGATGATGTCAATTCTTGGTACACGCCTGTTCCCAATGGGAAGTGACTATTGCACTATCGCGGCAGTCATTTTCTGTAGTTGCTTTCCCCCTGTATAGTTGACTTGTACTTGTGTCAGAGAACACCAAAGGATCATGTCTCTATCGTGTTCCTCTTTGTAGCAGTTCATTAGCTGGAGTTCAGGCTGAACTTCGTTCATTATAAATGCGTACCAAGTGAGTCAGGTTCCCTATCTGGTTCTTAGCAGTAAGTTTGTTAGATCATCAAAACACAAGAAACATAAGGCAAAGACATTGAAAACCCATCAAACCTTTAGATCATCTTCACTAGTCTTCTCCTTTGTTGATTTTTTTCTCTGTCTTAAGTGCCGCTGTAATTGAAACTTGAGGCGTTTGGAATTGAAAACATGTGCATTTGGTTGAAACGACGGGTGAAAACATGAAGGCTTTGACTTGAAATAGTACTTCAAGAGGATTGTAAATGTTGCCTTGTCTATCTCCTTATTATTAGGAATTATAACTGCAATTAAAGTAAAAACGTGAAGGCTTTGACTTGAAAGAGTACTTCAAGGAGTTGTAACTGTAATTAAACATGAACTTTTAGATAATTGATTGATTATTCTTAACCAAAAAAATCTAATTTCCAATTCTAATTCTAATGAATAATAAAATAATTGCCCAACATGGGAGGCAGGTCCATTTCCCACGTTTGAGTCACGATCAATCGTGGAGTGTTTTTTTTCTTTATTACTATGTCTATGTAAACAGTTTTTTGATGTAATTTTTAGGTTTTTAATAAATTAAATAAAAAGCTAATGAAAAACGTGGGAGTCTGAAATTTTAATAATTATATTTTTTAGTTTTCAGTCTTACAAAGTATGTGCTAAAAACGTGTAGGACTCCATGATGTAAATAACTGAATTGATTAATATTAAAATTTATAATTTCTTTTCTATTTTAAAAAATTTTTGAATTCCAAAAGTATTGGAGTTTTGTCCTAAAATATGATAGGTGTTGATATTTCGTTTTGACACTTGGCATTATCTCATGAATTTGCTTCTCCTTTTATATATTAATAGATATTTGGATTTGGTTGGAAGAACTAAAACACCCATTTTTTGTTTTGTTGAAAAACAAAACATCTTTTTTTCCTAAGGAAAAAAAAGAAAAGAAAAGAACAACTCTCTCGTTCCAATTTATGGGGCTAATTTTAATTACACACAGAGTTTATTTTATTTTATTTTTAAAAAAAGAATTATTTAAAAACTTGTGATCTTAGATCTGCTCATGATATTTTTGTGATTATAAAATTATAGAATTAAAGGTAAAAGAAAATATTTAAACTATTTACAAATATAAAAATATGTTTGGACGGACTTATAAGAAATAATGCGATATAAAATGAGAAAATGAGTAATTTGTCTTTTTTCACAGGACTAACTAATAATCGGCAGTTGTCAAGTCCTATACACAAACTTTTTTTAAATTTTTTTTTTTTTAAATTGCTAACACTAGGTGTTTACCCAATAAATTACATAATATAGTTACAACTTAGCATTAATTTAAGTGAAATACATATTGTTGGCTCAAAAGTTATCATCTTCCTTATCAGTGTAAAATAATATAAATAAATCACGGGAAAATCATAGCAAACCGTAATAATCCATTGAACCAAATGAAGGAAACAAAAATAAGTACTCAGAATTAAAAGGAGAAGCATTAAAAGCCTTTATTAATAGTGGTGATTTGGTTTGCCTCTCCGTGAAGAGGTTCAGAGCTTTACAATGGTGTTCCACTTTTCCATAATATGGGTCTGTTTCAAAAAAATTGGCACCTTTCAATATTTTCGTAATAAGAAACATTTATAGTCGCTCAAATGATATGACAGGTTTCGGACCACAAATTTAAAAGTTTTATAGCCACACAAATTCTATCACGTTGAAACGGGGGAGTAGTAATCTAGGAATCACCACTAGTAAGAGGTATGGTGGATGAATGGTCAAATTTCGGAAAAAATCTCTTGTGTGAACTATTCTTAATGCGGGGGGATTAAATTCAACAAGGCATCACATCATCACTACGAATACTGGAATCTATAAGGAGGTTGAAAGGTTCCTGCCTTCCTTGTGCATTTGAATTCCACACAAAATGACAATAAATAGCGTCACTCAAACGGCTGTTGACTTGACTCTCTTCTGTATTGGAGTAGTACTTTCTGGGTAGCTTCATTACCCTTTCAATTGGTTATTCCCATTATTTTTCCTGCTTCAGGATTAATTATCTGTCCCAGTTGTCAAGTTCAATTAAATCTCCACGTCATGATATCAACTAGTCTTCATCTTCTAAATTAATATTGTAACTTCCTCTGCTCTTTTTTTTTTGGGTACGGTGGAAAATATTTGAAATTGCTTAGGCGTCATTTGGTGCGATGAATTATCAAAAATAATCTTGTGATAAAAATTAGTTCCGCCTTATGCTAATCCTGGGATAAGTTGTCTCAAGATTAAAAATAGTATTGGAATAACTTATACATGTCTATACCTCAGGGATAATTATTATAATCGCCGCACTCAACCAAATCAATGTAAAACCGTAAAACAACCTTTATTTTAAGTAGAGAAAGTAAGAAGTCGTTCACAAATAAAGAACTGCTATCTTCAACGCATCATCATCTGTCTCCCATTTCTTCTTCATAAAACAGTCTACTAGTTGGGCCGTTATCACATATGCAGTCCCAAAATATTTTGAAATCAACATATTCTATGGCACACTCTCTATGCTATCACACCCCTTTTTTCACCTTTAACCCCTTTTAAAATAAATAAGTAATTTTAAAGCTCAAAAGGATTTTCATTATAAGAGGGTTTTTATATTAAGGTGGGGAAGGAGTTGGGGTCGTTGGATCTAAGAGGGGTGAACGGCTAGGATTGGAGGAGGCTAATGGGGCGGGTCAGGTGGGTTGGGGCTGTTGGAACTGGGCTGGGAGAGCAGATTTTCTTTGTTTGGACTTCTATATTAAACAAATCAAGTAAATGTCTAGCCCAAGACACTAAGTTTTTCCTTCTAAAAGAATATAAAATATATTATAAGAATTAATCTTAATTAACTAAAAAAATATGTATTATCATATGAAACTCTTTTTGGTATTTTTCGAAGATTATATGAAAATAAAAGTAGAGGAAAATACAAATCCCAGTAAAATAGTATGACTACAAAATATTAATGAAATAATTTTTATGTTTTTAAAAGATCATACTGAATGAAAATAGATAAAAATAGGTGAAAATAGTGTTACTACATAAAACACTAATTAACCTTAAATTAAAATAGACTTGAAACTAAGTTTGTGTTTTTGATTATTTAAAATACTAAAAAAGACCAAATAAAATAACAATTAAATAATATATTAGAATCCTAGAAAAATTAAAATAACTCAAATAAATATATAAAATATGTGAAACTACTAATGTAGCTTGAAGATGTGGCAGGTCAAAAATTACGTGTTTACAACTGCCCCTCTTTGCTTGGAAACACGAAGTATTTTTGAGCAAAGAAACAAGTAAGCGGCGTAATTAATTTCTGATCCGACACTTATTCAAAAGAAAAGAAAGATGGATAAAAGATTGTGACAGAGCTCTGGTATCTGATCTGCCTTCATATCCTAGACTATAAAGGAATCAGGTCACATGTTGTTCAAAAGTAAGAAAAGTGGAGAAAGATACTGAGGTGGTGAGTCGAATGAGGTGTCGTCGAGGTTCCAGTCCGTGATTCCTATCATTACATCAAAAAAAAAAAAAAATTACAACAAAAATTAAAGAAAAATACAAGATTCTATCTACTTCTTGTCTCGAATCTTCCTTGGATCTCTATTGAATCTTCAACATAAAATGGAAATCAACCATATTCTTCAAGTGGGCATCCTGGTGACTTAAATTTGAAGAAAACTGGAAGTTGACCCTATTCTTCAGGTCGGCATCCTGTTGCCTCTGACTTGAACTTGAATACTAAAAGTTGACCCTGTCCTTCAGCTGGGCATCCTGATACTTCTGACTTGAAATGAAAATTAAAAGCTAACCATGTACTCCAGGTGTGCTCCTGGTACTTCTAAATTGAAATGGAAATTGACGGTTGGCCCTGTTCTTCAAGCGGGCTCCTGGTACTTCTAACTCGAACTTGAAATAAGCTTGACTTTGAAGTAGGCTTGCGCTTGTAAACCTTCATTTTCAGTTGAGCTTCTGCTTCTTAAAGTAAAAAATTGAAAGTTGACCCTGTTTTTCAGGCGTGATCCTGTTGCTTGAACTTCAAAGAAACTGAAAGTTGACCCTGTTCTTCAAGCGGGCTCCTGATGTCTCTTTGACTTGAACCTAAAATCAATTTCTGAAATATTGTCCCTCGTTATCCAGGTGGGTGCCTGCAATCAAAATATAAAAAAATTCCTGCCCAGTTTGCACTAGGAAGATTTGTGAGTTGTTAGCAAAACTGTACATCACCTATGCAATTAATGAAGGATGCAATGATGAGAGTAAGACTAAAGACTCGACTAGGATGTGTGTCTCATGTGAGTAAAACTAAGAAACTTAGGCTAGGAAGTGCATCTCCTGAGAGTAAAATTGTCAAACATGGACTAGGAAGTGCGTCTCCTAAAAGGTATAACCTAAATGACCCAAACTAGAAAGTGCATTCCTATGAACGAAACTTGAATGTCTCATACTAGGATGTGACTCTCCTAGGAGTGAACTTGAAGGAAAACTATAAACTGAGCACGACTAAACTAAAAGATGACCCAACTCTCCAGGCGAGACCCCTTAACAAGGAAAATATTAGCAACTTAAGGAATAAAAATAGACCCTATTCTCCAGGCGGGACCCCTGAACTTAATAAAAACTAAAGATTAACATCTTAAAAAACTAAAACGTACCCTACTCTCTAGGCGGGATCTCTGAACTCAAGGAATGCTAAAGATTAACAACTTAAAATTTCAAAACTGATTCTACTCTCCAGGCGGGACTCCTGAACTCAAGGAAAACTAAAGATTAACAACTTCAGAAAACAAAAAACTGACCCTATTCTCCAGGTGGGACCACTGAACTCAAGAAAAACTAAAAATTAACAACTTAAGAAAACTAAAAACTGACCTTATTCTCCAGGCGGGAACCCTAAACTCAAGAAAAACTAAAGATTAACAACTTAAGAAAACTAAAAATTGACCCTATTCTCTAGGAGGGAATCCTAAACTCGAGGAAAACTAAAGATTAATAACTTAAGAAAACTAAAAACTAACTCTATTCTCCAGGCGGGACCCCTGAACTTAAGAAAAACTAAAGATTAACAACTTAAGAAAATTAAAAACCGACCCTATTCTCCAGGCGGGACCCCTGAACTAAAGAAAAGATAAGGATTAACAACTTGAGAAAACTAAAAAGTGACCCTATTTTCCAGGCAGGACCCGTGAACTTGAGGAGAACTGTAACGACCCGACCGGCCATTTTGAGCATTTGCACTTCACTCGGTAGTTTGGGGGAAAAGGTCACTCTGTATGATGTATTAGGACTTGTGTGCAAAATTTGAGTTCATTCCGAATTGATTTGAAATATTTCGGCGCGAGTTTTTGCAAGTCGAAAGTTCAAAAGTTCATTAAGTTTGATTTGAGATGCGTTTCGTCGTTTCGATATTGTTATGTGTGATTTGAGGCCTTGAGTAGGTCCGTATTATGTTATGTGACTTGTTGGTATATTTTTACGGGGTACCAAGGTGCTCGGGTGAGTTTCAGAAAGGTTTGGGCTCTGTTGCGCTCGTTTTTCTTATGCTTCGACGTCGTTTCTTCAAGCATAAATGGTACCACATTAAACAAGTGAGCTCCAATTTCTATTTTGATTGAAGCATTAGATCTGTATCGTAATTACGGAGCCATAGCAAAAATAATCATCAAATTTGGACATTGTATGAGGATTTTATGGTTATTTTACTAAGAATTGGGTTGCCAGATTTTGCAGATTAATTACAAATTTTCCACTGACTTCGTATTTAAAAATCTGCACTATTTCCAAATATTGAAACCAATATATCTCCTTCATTATAAAGTCAAATTGAGTGATTTAAAAGTCTAACTTGACTGAAATTTCACAAGAAATCCATTGGAGGCATCAAAAGTGAAATTAGGGATCATTTGGCACACAAAACGAGGCAGAATTGCTGGGCAAAAATACTTAATATAGAAGCTTTGTTCATTTGGTCATTGTCACACCTCCTTTTGGCGCTACCGCACCCCGCGAAGGGCGTGGTAAAGGGAGTTTTTCCAATTAAAGGACAATCAAAACGGGACTTATTTATTTAATTCAGAGTCGCCACTTGGGAGATTTATGGTGTCCCAAGTCACCGGTTGAATCCCGAATCGAGGAAAGGTTTGACTCTATTTAACGGTCCGCGAACCAGAAATCCGGATAAGGAATTCTGTTAACCCGGGAGAAGGTGTTAGGCATTCCCGAGTTCCGTGGTTCTAGCACGGTCGCTCAACTGTCATATTTGGCCTATTTATCTGATTTTATAACATGCTTTAACTTGTGTGCAAATTTTAACTTTGAACCGTTTTTAATATTATTATTATTATTTTAACAAAGACTTGCAACGTCGTGAAAATATATTTCGGACCACACCGCACCAGTACGCCTGTGGCCTTTAACACATTTCGACTTCGTTGAGATTTGGATTTGGGTCACATAAATGTGCACCCGAGTTTAGGGAGATAACATTATTAAATACGCGCCTAAAGCTACTAACGCGTTATTATTTTTGGGAAGGCCGTGAAATTTGCTAAACGGCTCGTCCCGAAGTCTAAATATTTTTAATATATATATATTTATGAGGGCCCCGCAATTTGTACATTTTTATTTGGCGAGGCTCGTCTCATGTTATTATTAAAAGGCCAACTTAAAGCAAACTAAAATTTTCTATTTATTATTTGTCTCTAAAAGGCCAATTAATTCACGAATATAAATTCGGGCCTCGAAATCAAATCTGAATTCAAACAAAAGGGGAAAACCTTTTAATTTGAACTCGCTACCTAACTCGAAAGCCTAAACTCATATGGCAAATTAACTCTCATATTCCTAATATAATTTTTAAAGGGTTTTACTCAATTAAAACAAATTACGAATGTTCATAAATTATTTTTCTAGACTACTTTAAGATTATTGCGAAGGCCATGGTCATAGAAACTATTGTAGAAGTAATAAGCTAGATAACAATCCCGAACCCAATTTAACCTTAATACCCCCAAAATCCCTTTGGTCCAATTTATTACCGTACAATTTCTTCGACTTAAGAATTCACGTTTTTAACTTTCACGTTAGATATCTAAATCAACTTTAAACAAAATACCACATGTCATTTCTACTTAAAACTTTAAATACATACAGAGAATGCACCTTTTTACCATGATTTATCTAACATACCAGTGTAGATTTAACACATTACTACACTAGTTCAAATCATATTCAGATTCAAAATAAAAATAACAGAGATTAGCAGTAACCTTGACGCCTCCTGAAATCTCGAATCTCGATGAACTCAGAACGACGACCTCGACTGAACTCAAGCTGTACCTCGTCGGACGACGAGCAGCGACGACCTCAACGGAAACGGAAAAGCTCGAACTAAAGACTGTCAACAACCTCGGCGCTCACCTTCTCTCTCGACGACCTTGACGGGTTGTTTGGGAGTGTGGTCGAAGGCTGTTATGGAGGAGTGAGCGCAGCTGGCAGCTATGGCGTCGCTGGTCGTTGGTTGGGACGGAAGACTGCTGGAGGTTGACGATGGGAGATGGCAATGGACAAATCAGCAGCAGCGACGCTGCTGCAGGTGGCTGGACTGGCGACGTGAAGGTGGGGGAGGGTTTGTAGGGTTTTCGTTAGTTTTTCCTTAGGAAGAAGATAATGAACAGTGGGTTTTTCTTTTGCCAAAAACGTGAATGTCTCCTATATTTTCCTTTCCCCTTGCCTTCCCAGGACGTTAGCCTCCTCCAGTTTTCTATCTCCTCCCTTCAAACATGAATGTCCATGAAGGAAGTGTTCCCTTGGTAAGTAGATGTGTGTGTATTTGTTGTATAGTTTTTTCCTCCCCAGAACGTTGTCCCCCCCTCACGTTGTTGTCCTCATCCAGAAGAAGCATCAACAGTAGCCTTTCCCTTTAAGAATCTCCCCCCTGCCCCCTCTCGCATGCGTCCGTATATGTATATCATGTATTCCCGTTCCTTCTCTATATTAGGCGTGTGTGTGTCTATATATTTTCCATTGTATTGCCTTTTCCCATTTTTCAAAATGTGTCCCCCACCTTCTGTCTTGTTTTTTTTCCCGTTCAAAAATATTCCTCCCTTTTCAAAATGTCCCCTCCCTTTTCAAAATGTCCTCCAGCCCATCCTCCCTCACGTGAATGTCATTTTATTTTGTCTTTTTCCTTTTGTCTTTTTCTTCCTTTTTCAAAATGCTTTACATTAGTTTTAAAATATTCAAGACCCCATCATCTTGTGCACGAAAATGTGATGGGTCTGATTCGTCCGTGTCCCCAGGTGTGGTAGACTCGGATTATTATGGGCTAGGTCCGACAATTAAACTTAAAATCGGGTATTTTGAACCCGAATATTACTCTTTGCCCGGAACCGAGAACAAAGACACGAAGTTATTTAACTAATCCTACGTAAGCAAAATAACTATAAAATAAGACAAAACTATTTATATATTTTTTCAAGATTTAAAATAACTACCAAACATTAATAAAACTATTTTTTGCAATTTTCGTTTTTTATATAAAAATAAAAAATATAAATTACTATTTTTGTATTTTTTAAGTTTAAAATGACTACAAAATATTAATGACACTATTTTTTTTTATAATTTTCGAAATTATATAAGGATTAAAAATAAGGTGATATTTTTTGTATTTTTCAAGTTTATAAAAATACATAAACTAAAATTTATATATCATTTTTTGTAATTTTTATTTTTTGATGAAAATAAAGTAAAATGGTCAAAACTAGCTAAAATAGCTATATTAGGCCTAAATTAAATATTTACGCTAAAAATGTAAAAATTCTCGGGGAGAGTCAAAAATCACGTGTTTACAGTCATATTTTGAGTTGGGCAACTCGGATTTGGACAATATTTGGAGGCGATTTTCACTATATGTATTGGGTTTTGAGCCGTTCGGAGGTCGGTACACGCAGGATGGTATTTTTGGAGCATCGTTTGGCTTGCTGAATATTGGATTTTGTTTGTTCGAGGTAAGTAATACTTCTAAACTTGGTGCTGAGGGTATGAAACCCCGAGTTACGTGTTATTTGTTTGGTGTTGAGGTGATGCACATGCTAGATGACGGGCGTGTGAGCGTGCACCGTTTGAATTGTGATTCCGTTATTTCTGTGGTACTGTGTAGGTACCTGATCTTACCTGTAACCATGAAATTTCTACGTACTTGAGCTATTGAGCTGCGATCCATGTTAGAAACCATGTCCAAACTACATGCTTATCCTGTTGGGACCCACTGAGGTCGTTTCTGTTGTTGAGTTACCTGCTTTCATTGCATTACATACTCAGTCATAAGCATTCATATGCATATCGTATCTCAGTCGCTGTTACCATTTATTAGTGCACCATATCATCATTTTGGGATAGTTTCATGGCATTATGAGCCCAAGAGACTAGAGAGATTGATGATTGAGTGAGGTCGAGGGCATTTATGGGATCAGGCTGCACGTCGCAGCAGTTATACTGATTTATGATAGCGTTTGGGCTGAAGGATCCCCTCCGGAGTCTACACATACTCCCAATGAGCGCGGTTGATTATATTGAGGGATGGATCTTTGCTGGACATGGATCATGTCTGAAGCATTTATATACCTGGGGATGGATATTCCCCGCGGGATGGATTTGGCCCTACTTAGTACTGAAAGACTGATGGTCAGTTGATGTATATATTTCGGGATGGATCTTCCCTGGGCCGGATTGGCCATATACAGTACTGAGTGATTGAGCATGATGACTGAAAAGTGTGAGAGAGTGAGATAGAGTACTCTGATGGGTACATGAGTTTATCTCTGAGATACATTGCATTGACATGCACATATGACATTCAGACATAGAGATGTATTTTCTTTATAATATACGGTATCATGTCATTCGTGACTTCTCACACATATTGACATATGGGCATAGAGAGGTATTTTACAGTTTCTATCTAAAAATAAAATGAAACATCATAATTGTTGATAGGGTTGGGAAAAATTACATTTTTCAATTTTACTCATATTTTCAGCGATTTTGGTAAGAGATTTGGGTTTTCACTGATATACTATAAAAGCGAAACTATTTTGGGGAACCATGATTAAGCAGAGCATTTTATCTCTGAGTTACTTCTTTTATTACTTATTTTACGTTGTTATGAACTGTTGTTGGATATTGGATGTTGAACCCGACCTTTGTTCCAGTTCGTACTCTCAACCTAAGGTTAGGTTTGTTACTTATTGAGTTTATGGGGTCGGTTGTACTCATACTACACTTCTGCACTTTGCGTGCACATGTTGCCTACTGATGTTGCTGTGCTCGATGGGAGCTGGATTTAAAGATGTACCTACGCTCCGGTTGTAGCTGCCTCTTATTCATGGCAGCCTTAGATTATTGAAAAATCTATTTATGTACATTTTGAATAGATGATTTATTTAATTCATACCATCTTTGTACACTCATATCTTAGAAGGTCACGATTTGTAATACCAGTCCTTGGAAAATGTATAAGATTCGAATAATTTTCTTTCATCTAATTGTCTTATTAATTTCATTGGAATTGGATAGTTGTTAATTGGCTTACCTAGCGGGTTGGGTTAGGTGCCATCACGACTAGTTGAATTTTGAGTCGTGACAGATTGGTATCAGAGCTCTAGGTTCATAGGTTCTATAATTCATGAGCAAGTGTCTAGTAGAGTCTTGCGGATCGGTATGATGATGTCCATACCTATCTTTAAAAGGCTACAGGACATTTAAGATATATTTCCCATCTTTCTTTCCTTATCGCGCGACATTGATTCGGCTTGAAATGTTACTCTTTGAATTCCTTCCATGCATTCGTATGCGCATGTGAGCGCTCAGTATCAGTTGTGTATCGATGGCTTGTGATTTCCATAGATAAGGTGCAAGATGTGATTCTTGTATGCTGATGATGGGCTAGTTTGGAGGACTTGAGGCTTGGTTTGGACTGTAGCTTGAGCATAAGGATTTAGGCTGTGTGCGTGCTTTTGGACTTATATGTCTGGTAATGTACCTATTAGTGGAATTTGTGGCTCGATGAGTGGTTGGATGGCTATATGATGAGTATGACGTGACTGCGAGATGTGTTCAGAGGGTTGAGCACGACGCGAAAGGTGTGCTAGGGAAGTGAAAAGGACTATTGGGTGCTTGATTTCTGTCTTACTGTGATATACAGTCTCGATTTATTAGTATGTTGAAAGATTTTTCATGTTGTTTAATTGTGGAAAAAAGTAGATTTTTATGTCTTGTTGATGGGTTCAGACTCAAGAAGATTAAGTGATGTGAAAGGGTATAAAGAGATGTCAGTTTGAGACTAAGCAGGTGGGTTATAACCTATGAGGTAATCTATGAATGTATGATTTTTACGATGCTTTGTGAAGGCTTTCTTTTCCACTAGTAGGTTATATTTGTGCGATTTGAGTTTGGACCGGTTGTAATAGTTGACCTAACCGTCATGAAGATAAATGCAAGATTTGCAAATCATTTGAAGTATTAGATGGCTTATGTTACATGAGCTTATGAGGGATTGAGTTAAATTTTGGTGCGGGATTATGGCAGTAATACAGTATGGGCATTTAGAGTTATCGAGTGTTTTGTCCTATGACTTTTATCCAAGTGGGGAGTCTACTATCGACGAGTTGATTACACAGTTATATGTTGTATTGATTTCGGTTTAAGGTATACTTGTGAATCAGTTATGACTTGCAGAGGTTGAGACCGAGGATGACTGAGTAAGGGAAATTCTGGATACGAGTTGTATTACACTCTATGAGTATATGAAAATCATGGAATGATTGAGTGGTTATTAGTGAAATATGTAGTGTGCATGGAGTAGGAATTTACTCGGCTGCTTAGAGGTGTAGATTACTTCTTCGGGTGCTATTGTGCTAATGGGGAACAGGTTGTTCAACCACTTAGGCGGTGTAATTGAGATTTGAGCAGAGTGGATGACTCTCGAGAAGGTTCTAATGGATTCAAGATTTATGTATAGCAATTGAGAATTTTTCGGATTTGTATATGGCTAGAATTTAAGATTTAAGTTGGATGGTGTCGAGA
The DNA here is from genome assembly GCA_026770625.1 of Nicotiana glauca. Lineage (NCBI taxonomy): Eukaryota > Viridiplantae > Streptophyta > Magnoliopsida > Solanales > Solanaceae > Nicotiana > Nicotiana glauca. The sequence continues at coordinate 173,926 of MU681451.1, forward strand.
CTTGTGGCATTTTTATATCATTGTGGATTATAAACTTTAGTATGAAGGAGGTGAAGGAAAACAATTTTAGGTCACATAAGGTCTCTTCAGAGTGGGTGTATTGGTTGGGGTGCTTAAAAGAGAATTCAGCGGCTTATGGGTATTAGGGCGGTGTGATTTTATTCTAGGATCTCGTGGTGTGAGTTTTGTCTAGGGATCATGGTGTTCTGGCAAGGAGAAGTGTCGCCTTGAAGGTAATTTGAAAGGAACTCAGAGAAATAGGGCAGTTAGTAGTAGATTGGATCAGCACAGTAATGGATATGATCGGTTCCTTGGGTACTTATGATGTAGTGAGTTTCGGCAAGTGTTTTGCGGCAATACTCTTGGGTTTGGCAACCTGCGTATCTTGGGTGAGCTAGAGATATTCAGTTCGGATGGCTTGGTTATGTGCAATTGGGTTTCGAAGAGTTCTCAATAATTTCTACCACGGTTTGAGATGGATATTTCCTAGCGGTGTGAGGAGCATGTTGCGTATGTGATTTTCCTCCTAGATGGGATCAAATGAAAGGTTCCCGGCTAATTGAGTATATAGTTTGCTTGTGCCCCGGAGTGGATTATGAGATTCTTGTACTTTTCATATGATGGAATGATTGATGTTGTGTGTTGTGTGGGATTAAGATCTATGTATGCAAGGTCACAATTCAGTCTTGAACGGAAGGTCATGAGTTCTTAGGCAACAGGGGCAGTTTCACATGACTAGGCGAATGATATTACTACTTGGTATTGCCTGAGAAGGATGCGCATTTCTGAAGGCGCACTGTGTTTTGATTTATGGATACTTTATTGGTATTGCAGCACTCTCCTGGTCGATCGAATGCTGGTTTTCAGATATTGCTATGTGGAATGGAAGAATTAGAGAAGTATTCCTCGTGGGAAGACCGTTTATGTGAAATGCGTTAGACATTCATGTGGTGGAGTTAAAAACAGATATGGTGATTCGTGTGTTCTATGGATTTAGAGACCGGGAATTCTCAAAAGTAGGTTATTTCGTGGTTATAGACTGTGAAGATATGTCCAAAGCTTGCTAGATGATAGTATGTGTTATGATTCAGTGTTTATGGACTATCGGAGGGTTATTTATCTATTCGTGGATGAACATAGTTGATTTGGGGCTATTGGTAGGCCCAATGAGGATGTATAGTCCATACCGGGTCGGATTGGTTGACTCAGTACTGCTATAGTTGAGGGATGTACCATTCAGTTAGAGTTGAGCTTATTTGTGTTCTGATATGTTCTATAAGTTACTCTTCTATGCTACGAGGGGTTGTCATTTGTTGGTTATATACACACATTGTGTGGTTTTATTTGGGCCTTATGGCGGAATTTGAGCGAGATGGGTATTAAGGTGTTGAATGGTTGATTGCGCCTTAGTTATGGTCTTTCCGCATTATGGTATATTGTGTTATTTGCTTCTCTGTGATTATGGTCATGCACCTGGGGTACTTAATGTCGAATTGCGCGTGGTTATTGATTTTGAGCATGGTGGCTGGTGTATTTCATATGGACCAGCGAATGTATGGGGTCACGCATTGCAGCGAAGTTATGTTGAAATATGATCCCTTGTGTTAGAATCGTGTGTTATGGTTCCACTTTGTGTGATAGATTTTCAGTATTTCGTTGTGGCGGTAATTATTGAGCTTGCGGGACCGTTCTCTTGTTTGAGTCATTTTCCATGTTTGAGTATACTTGAATTATTGCGTATTGGTGCACAGATTGCACGTTTTATGGTTTAAGGTTGTATTGGTGTGGTCTGTCAGTAGGGAAGCTGTATTTGTCAAGGTGAGGTCGCCGGACTTAGAATGGGTGCTATCGGATTTGATTGCGGTATATTTAGAAGGATAATGTCGCGGATCGACTTAGAAATTTGCTATAGTTCTTGTCGAAGGAGAGAGAGCTCCGTGACTTGTTGATCTGATGAATGGTTATGAGTTTTGCATGGTTCTTTCATCATCGGCAGTGTACGAAGTTTTTAGAATGAGGTTTTTTTGATAAGAGGTTTATTACCAGAATTGGGTTGTTTTGAGCAGCTACTGTGATTGGAAATTTAGCTATGAGTAATTGAGATATGTGGTATATCCTTTGATTGTGTCTTGGGTTATGGTTATGGCTTGATACACCTTATTTAGACTTATACAATGCGTAGATTGCGAGGTTCGGGCCTTGTAGGAAATTTCGGATATTGGAAATTGGAGGAAATGGTTTATGGGCTAAAGTTGAAGTAATGTTCTTCAGTATGTTGTGTTATCCCTATATGGAATAGGGTAACGTGGGATCACCCCCGGGTATGTGCATGGTAAGGTTACACGGCGGTATAACGGCTTAAGAACAACTCTTGGCACGTTCGAGGATGAATGTATGTTTGAGTGGGGAGAATATAATGACCCGGCCGGTCATTTGGAGCATTTGTACTTCACTCAATAGTTTGGGGGCACAAGTAGCTCCCTATGATATATTAGGAATTGTGCGCAAAATCTGACTTCATTCCGAGTTGATTTGATATGTTTTGGCGCGAGTTTTTGTGAGTCGAAAGTTCAAAAGTTCATTGAGTTTGATTTGAGGTTCGTTTCGTCGTTTTAATGTTGTTATGCGTGATTTGAGGCATCTAGTAGGTCTGTGTTATGTTATGTGACTTTTTGTGCGAGATACTGAGCTGCTCGGGTGAGTTTTGGATAGGTTTGGGGTGTGTTGCCCTCGTTTTTCTTTTCTTTCGACATTGTTTCTTCAAGCATAAATGGTACCACATTAAAAAAAATAAGCTCCGATTTTTGTTTTGATTGAAACATTAGATCTGTATCATAATTACGAAGCCATAGCAAAAAGAATCGTCGAATTTGGACATTGTATGATGATTTTATGGTCATTTTAGTAAGAATTGGGTTGCCATATTTTGCAGATTAATTACGAAATTGTCACTGACTTCGTAATTAAAAATTTGCACTATTTCCAAATATTGAAACCAACATATATCATTCATTATAAGGTCAAATGGAGTAATTTAAAAGCCTAACTTGACTAAAATTTCACAAGGAATCCATTGGAGGCATCAAAAGTGAGTTTCAAGGTTGTTCGGCACATAAAACGAGGCAGAATATCTGGCCAAAAATACTTAATATCGAAGGTTTGTTCATTTGGTCATATTTTGAGTTGGGGATCTCGGATTTGGACAATTTTTGGAGGCGATTTTCACCATATGGACTAGATTTTGAGCCGTTTGCAGGTCGGTACACGCGGGATGATATTTTTGGAGCATCGTTTGCCTTGCTGGGCATTGGATTTGGCTTGTTCGAGGTAAGTAATACTTCTAAACTTGGTGATGAGGGTATGAAAACCCGAATTACGTGTTATATGTTTGGTGTTAAGGTGACACACATGCTAGGTGATGGGCGTGTGGGCGTGCACCATGTGAATTGTGACTCTGTTATTTCTGTGGTGCTATATAGCTACCTAATCTTACATGTAACCATGAATTTCTACGTACTAGAGCTATTGAGTTGTGATCCATGTTAGAAATCATGTGTAGGCTACATGCCTATCCTGTTGGGACCCACTGAGGTCGTTTTTGCTGTTGATTTATCTGCTTTAATTGCATTACATACTCAGTCATACGCATTCATATGCATATCATATCTCTATCTCTGTTACCACTTATTGGCACATTATATCATTATTTTGGGCTAGTTTCATGGCATTATGAGCCCGAGAGACTGGAGAGATTGATGACTGAGTAAGGTAGAGGGCATTTATAGGATCGGGCTACACGCCGCATCGATTATACTGATTTATGATAGTGCTTGGCTTGAAGTAGTCCCTTCGAAATCTTCACACAACCCCAGTAAGAGCGATTGATTATATTGACGGATGGATCTTCCCTGGACATGGATCTTGTTCTAAGCATTTATATATCTGGGGATGGATCTTCCCCACGGGTTGGATTTGGCCCTACTCAGTACTGAGTGACTGATGGTCAGTTGATGTATATATATTCCGGGATGGATCTTCCCTGGGCCGGATTGGCCATATACGATACTGAGTGATTGAGCATGATGACTGAAAAGTGTGAGACAATGAGATTGAGTACTCTGAGAGTGTGAGTACATTCCAGCTTCTGGTCTTTGGCATAAAGAAATAAGTAATAACAAAGGGGACATTTTCAAATGAGTTCATCTCTGAGATACATTGCATTGACATGCACACATGACATTCAGGCATAGAGATATATTTTCCTCATGTTTGTACGGTATCACGTCATTCTTGACTTTTCACGCATATTGACATATGGGCATAGAGAGGTATTTTACACTTGCTATCTAAAAAGAAAATGAAACATCATATTTATTGTTGAAAGGATTTTTGGGAAAAATTACAATTTTCAAACTTACGCATATTTTTGGCGATTTTGGTATGAGATTTGGGGTTTCACTGATATACTTGAAAAGCGAAACTATTTTCGGGAACCATGATTAAGCTGAGCATTTTATCTCTGAGTTACTTCTTTTATTACTTGCTTTACGTTGTTATGAATTGTTATTAGATATTGGATGTTGGACCCGACCTTTGTTCCAGCTCGTCACTACTCTCAACCTAAGGCTAGGTTTGTTACTTATTATGTACATGGGGTCCGCTGTACTCATACTACACTTTTGCACTTTGTGTGCAGATGTTGGCCACTGACTGTGTTCGATGAGAGCTGGATTTGAAGATGAACCTGCGCTCCGCTTGTAGCTGCCTCTTATTCATGGTAGCCTTAGATTATTGAAAAATCTGTTTATGTACATTTCGAACAGATGATATATTTAATTCATACCAGCTTTGTAAACTCATATCTTAGAAGCTCATGATTTGTACTACCAGTCATTGTGGAATGTATAAGATTAAGATAATTTTTTTCATCTAATTGTCTTATTAATTTAATTAGAATTGGATAGTTGTTAATTGGCTTACCTAGCGGGTTGGGTTAGGTGCCATCACAACTAGTCAAATTTTGGGTCGTGACAAGAACTAAGGATTAATAACTTGAGAAAACTAAAAATTGACCCTATTCTGCAGGAGGGACCCCTGAACTCAAGGAAAGCTAAAGATTAACAACTTAAGAAAACTAAAACTGACCCTATTCTCCAGGCGGGACCCTTGACCTCAAAGAATTCTAAATATTAACAACTTAAGAAAATTAAAAATTGACCATATTCTCCAGGCGGGACCCCTGAATTTAAAGAAAGCTAAAGATACTCCTTACTAGGGTGGATGCCTAGGAGGTACGATTCTTCTCAAATAGGGAAAATTCTTGGGAGGTAATGATCTTCTCAACTAGTAGAATGGCTAGGAGATAAAAATCTTCTCAAACAGCCTTTGTGCTGACAAACTTCGGGCACAACACCTGAAAAATTCAAGCTTCCGAGCTTTGCTTTGGACATAGTCTTCGTCCCTGTTTCAAATAAAGAAAACTTATGAGTTTAAAATATGGTGGTTGGTTTGTGGTCTTGAACTTGAGGGAGATTGCTCCTGCACTTTCTATGATTACTTTTATTTCAACTTGGAAGACCTTGCTTGTTATTGACTGACCACTTTTCTGTCAATCCTTATCACAGAAAACATCTTTGATCCATTCAAGCCCAATACCCTTTATCTATTGCATTTTTCTCATGAATTGACATTTATCGAACCTTTTCATTTCACATGAATCCCAAAGCACGTCAATTGTCACCAATTCTGTGTGCATACTACTTTTCCTGACTTATGCCACTTTGATGTGCTAGCCAGACTCCGTTTTGTGCAATTGAAAAGCTGGTAGCAAATTTAGAAGTCATTTCTCACTTGTTCTAACAAAACAGACTCAAAAGGAGTACTTAAACAAAGCAAGAGGAACAGAGTAAGGGGACAATGGAAAAATATGACACCTCACAAAAAAATTACCAAGTAGAAACTTATCTGATGTCGATACCAACTCCAATGATCAAGACAAGCATTTTGGATTAACCGGCCTAATCTGTCCAGTAAGATAATTTCAATTCTTGCCATACCTCAACCTATGGAACTGGGCTCCAATGATCCAATTGTTCTATTAGATTCACAATCCTTATTCGACTTGTGGTTCCCCGAAGGGTTTTCAACATCAAGCATCACCCATTTTTGTTCTTTCTCTCAACTTACTATTGCCTTATGGTGCCCGTGAGGGTTTTCACCAATAAAACTCTCTCATTTTGTTCTTTTCTTCTTATTTCCTATAATTCTGCAAATGACAAGGATTAACCATGGTTGTCATGACCTAAACTCCACTAAGGGTCGCGATGGCACCGGACACTACTGTTAGGCAAGCCAACCAAAATACTTAACTAAATTCTCGTTTTAATAATTTTGAAAGCTATGATCTTCCTTAAATTCTGCTAGTAAAAGATTATCATTTTGAGGTAGATAAAAGAATGTTTAGAAATAAATATAAGATACCCAATAATCATCCCAGGACCCGGCGTCACAAGTGCATGGGCATTTACTAGGGTATGAAATAAAATACAGTAGCTGTCCAGAATACAAGGTGGACAGAAATTAAATAAAGTAATCTAAAACAGACTTTGCTGGCTACGAGTCTCCTCGGAAAGTGCAGCTCACCTAGTCTCCATATCATCCATGTCGTTACGCCCAGTAGACCGCTAGGAATATCTGTACACGTGCAACAAAATACACAGCAAGTGCAGCATGAGTACGAAAATAACGTGTACTCAGTAAGTATCCCGCCTAATCTAGAAGAAGTAGAGACAAGATGGTGACTTCACACTTACTAATGGTCCAATAATGGTAAATCAATAATACAATAAATTGAGGATTTACATAGTCATGATTGTAATTCATTAAAGTGAAGCAAGTGAACAATTCTTTCTTTCGTAGGAAATTCCCAAATCCTTCTCCTTATTTATTATTTATACATTTATCCTCAATCTGCGAAGAACAATATCACTTCAAAAAGTTCCAAGGCAAGCAATACAAGAATGCACAAATCATGCCGCGGTCGTACGGTTCGATCCAACAATATTTAAATTGGGCACTGTCAGAGGGTCGAATGGCGCGATTCATAGATGCATCTATTACCCCGCTCGTGAATCATACATGCGATGCGGTAAAATAAAAATAAACAATCACCCTACTCGCGAATCATACATGTGACACAGGTACACATAGAAACACATATTCAAACAGTTAATCAAGACTTCATCAGGGAACAACTATCCAAGGAAAAGCCAATTCTCTTTTAACAATTCAAGAAAATGAAGTTCAACCTTTTTTAGAAATTCACTTACTAATCCGATGTAATTTAAGAAATTCAAGTCGTCAATAAGATTGCAAATATTTCCAAGTACAACATGCTTTTGGGTCCTATACCACCCGGACATAAACATAATAGTAGCTACGCACGGACTCTTGTCACCTCGTGCGTACATAGCCCACACAAATAGGAGCACATAAGGGACAATTCCCTCTTACAAGGTTAGAAAAGAGACTCACCTCGCTCCGAAGTTCCACAACCGGCATTCCACGCCCTTCCGAAGACTTACATTGATGCAAAACGCTCCAAAACTAGCCAATACTTATGCAAATCCATTAATATATGTTTAATTACTCATAATAATCCAATTTATAACAGTTCCTAACCCCGATCGAAAAGTTGTCAAAATTGCCCTCGGGCTCACGTGCCCGAATTCCGAAATTTTTCGAAGAAAAAGTTTACCCATGACCTCACGAACTCAAACATATAATTTACTCTCAATTTCATGCCCAAAATCGTGGTCAAAATCCAAGAATACAAATTTTCTAGGTTTTCCCTCAAACCCCAAGTTTTCCACTAATTTCCATGCTCAACTCCATATACAATAATGTATCTAACTCATAACTAACATAAACCACTTACCTCATGCTTGGTGGTGAAAATGGAACCTCAAAGTTGCTCCAAAATCGGCTCCAATGGAAGAAATGGGGTTGAAACGAACTCAACCCCCGATTTAAAAAAACTTCACTGCCTCCAGCATTTTCTCTTACGGTGCACAAGCCGCACTTGCGGAAATTTCCATCGTAGGTGCGGTCTCAGCCAACTCGCTCAAGTCCGCTTCTGCGGAGCCTTTACCGCTTCTGCGGAGGATACGCCGCACCTGCGCCCCCAGCCAAGCCCAGCCATTCTCCGCTTCTGCGGAACAAGTGCCGCTTCTGCGGAACAAGTGCCGCTTCTGCAGCTCCGCACCTGCGGCCCAAGTCTCGCAGGTGCGGTTACACCAACAACCAGCAACTTCAGTTCTTCCTCCAAGTTCCAATTCGATCCGTTAACCATTCGGGATACACCCGAGGCCCTCGGGACCCCAACCAATCATACCAACCAGTCCCAAAACACAATGCGGACTTGCTCGAGGCCTCAAATCATACTAAACACCGCTAAAATCACGAATCACACCCCAAATCAAACTTGATTAACTTGAGAAATTCAAACTTCAACATTCGATGTCAGAACCTATCAAATCGCCTCCAATTGACCTCAAATTTTCATACAAGTCATATTCGACCTTACGGGCCTACTCCAACTTCCAAAATCAAAATCCGACCCCGATATCAAAAAGTCCACTTCCGGTCAAACTTCTCAAAAGCCTTCAAATTTCTATCTTTAGCCAAATGACTCCAAAATGACCCACGGACCTCCGAATTCACTTCCGATCGCGCTCCCAATACCAGAATCACCATACGGAGCTTTTCCCAGACTCGGAATCCCAATTGGACTTTGATAACACTGAAATGCACCTTAACCCAAACTTATGAAATTCTTCCAAAAATGCTAACTTCCATAATATGTGCCGAAACGTTCCCGGGTCTTCCAAAACCCGATCCAGACATACGCCCAAGTCCAAAATCATCATACGAACCCGATGGAACCTTCGAATCCCGATTCCGAGATCGTTTACTCAAAATTTAATCTTAGTCAATTCTTTCAACTTAAAGCTTCCGAAAATAAGAATTCTCTTTCCAAATCAACTCTGAACTTCCCGAATTTCAAATCTGACCGCACGCACAAGTGATAACACCTGAAATGAAGTTATTCATGGCCTCAGACTGCTGAACAACACGCTAGGGCTCAAAACGATCGGTCTGGTCATTACATTTTCTCTCACTTAAACATACGTTCACCCTCGAACGTGCTGAGAACTGCACTGAAGTTGTCCGAAATCACTGCTTAACACTTCGTGCACCTACCCGCGCTACTACAACCTAGTTGAGCGCATTAGCTTGATCAATTCTGAAGACATCCCCTTTTATTCAAGCAAATAATCTTAGAGCCCAATTCCAACATCCGAAATTCTCTGCCAGGCCTGCTTCCAATATATAAACATCGTATCAATCACTACACGAGGTACCAGAACACGACTGCATGCCTTTACTGAATTCTCAACGTGCACCACCTCATCCACAGGACCATAATAACATTCTCTGATCATAATAACCAACATTCCCCGAATCTGATGCTCACAACGCACCTCAAGATATGTATAAGTCTTGTTCCAACTCTCGCAATACCGCCACGACAGAAGAGATGTGTAGAATTTCATAATCAACTGCCAAGTCAACAAATCACTGAGGCTACAATCCTGACAAGAACATTACTTCATTCTGAACCAGCTAATGGTATTTGCTCTTTAATATACTTCATATAATCCGATCGCACTGATCCTAGATCCAATAACCTTGTCTTACCCAGTACAAACTACTCAGGCAACATGCCACCCCAATCATGATCAAAATCTCATACGCTGCCACAATGTGCCAATAGGCTACCAATTCAAACATGAAACATAAGGAAAATGAACTCTGGAGGGGACTACTCGACTCACACAGCTAATACGAGTTCTCCTAAGGAAAATAGGTAACAAAACACATAAAACATATATATGGGATTGTACTCAATGTCCCACTGTTTGCGGCACGCAACCCGATCCAACAACATACCCATGGCGGCGTGCCACCTGATTTACACATAAAAATTCACATAAGGAGATACACACCAAGCTAGATTGTTCATTACAACAAAATACTGAATATCGGCACAAGCATTCTAAGTGCATGCTACCATCCCTGGGGAGACATATAACGCTATAAGCTGCAAAACCCCAAGCACAACTGAGGTATGATATACGATCTGAATCTCAAGAGCCATTCTGCTCATATAACATCCTCTCTACGCGGAACCTCAACACTTAAGAATTTGACCAAGCCGTCTCACAACTCACACTGTGAAATATATCATTACATGAAATAGCTGACGATGAAATAACACCCCGACTACTCTTCCACAAGGAACCCATTGCTGAAATGAACACATCTTGCCTGATATAGAGCCCATATTCACATTCAAATCCATCCACAGACCTCAAGTCGATTCTGATCACACTGAAATAGGCTAATAACCTTTCGAAGGTCCATAATAACTCCCCTTTTTCACATAACACACCAGAACAACCATCATGACCGGAGTAATCCTCCACAGTCTACAACCCAATAAACTGAGTTCCCTCTAGGCATTAATTCTCAATTTAACGACATTACCAGAATCTTCATAGTTGGGTTCATTCTCCAATCAATCAGTGACTACATGCCATACTTATACAATCTTCCCATGGAACACGCTCCCACGACCTTCCGTAACAGATAACAAGTCTGTATATCCCTGCCACCAGCCGCACTAATGCTGAAAAGCGAGCAAGAATCCATAACCAGGATGCAAAGCCTCTTTCACAAAATACCAATCTCAGGTGACACTGAAGACAATGCCATCTTACTCTAAACATTCAAATCCCTTTCATGCTCATCCGAGCTCGTGACATCCTTGTCAACACTAAGTCGCAACCTTGATCCTCACTTTCAAACTTCATACCGCTCACTGCACCTAACTTGCAGTATACGATACTACCAGAGTTTCATCATAGCTTCTGAATCACTAATAGGGTAAACACTTCATCATATAAACATTTTTTACTTAACTTATTCTGAGAGAACCATAGAAACACACGAGCGAATTCTCACAATCGTAGAAGATGCAATTTTTCAAATAGGGGCCTAAACCACCATAGCCCTTTCCAGGATCTACCTACACATAGCAGGCCAATATACTGGAATACTTCCGAATAGATTCAATTTCGACGACCGACAAGCCTCACGCGTACAGTCACAAATTACTTGCATAACTTGCTCACGCTGGTGGAATTGATCACTGCCACCAATATGCCAATTCAACTATGGCTAACCAATCTATCTTCTTCCAATTTCTCCTTAATTGCCTTAGAATTAATAATAACTCTATTCAACACATAACACACTCAATCTGCACTCATTCCGAGTGACCTTGAATCGCGAGACCATGCTGTCTCAAATCCCACGAACCATTTCATACCTCCCAAATGCTACACTGCAAGTCAAAACATCATAGATCATTTCGGGCCTCTTCTCATTAGTTGCTGCAAGCTTGATTCTTAATCGTACCTATAGGCTCGAAATCATTAGGCACCACACTTTACCCCTTGAATCCACTAGGACCGTTATTGAGAACCACCCGCTCCAACTTGGCCCCGAATATAATAAACTCCATAAATATTCTAGCACATGAATATCCTCTCGACGAAGCACCCGGCAAAATCCCTCCCTTAAAACCCGCATCTATACAAGGCATAAATCCTGAATCCTTCCCCAAGTCTGAACATGAGCCAATAAGGCCAACCATAGCACACCTCTAACAATTCCTTTGCTCAAATTACCACTTATGTCCTTTTCCCATAGCGGAAATAACCCATCAATATGCTAATAACCAGAAACCTCACAAGTAGTTAACCATGCAACCCAATCATAGGCGGTGGGACTCTCACACTTAGCTTGAAGCCCCTATTACACAACTCTGGAATTTACCAGGGTTCTTTATCTCTTATTGACATGACCTTGCGCAATCAACCCCCAAAATTCTCGGAACCTTTTTGTAAACACCCCCCCCCCCTTTATACTCTGAATCATCAATCACATTTGCACGACCGATCTCTTTGCCATATAACCAATAGAATTTTTCGTAGAAGCTTCGCCAACCATGCGACCACCGATCTGCTCATTGGAGATAACCCACCTGAGCACGTGCTCATTCACCCGATGCACAATTCCATTCACTCCTCGTGAACATCAACTAAATATGCGACAATATCTCCCAATTAAAAGTCATGTTGTATCCTTCTTCATTTTGAGCTGCTCCATTCCGTTGTACCAATTCTCCTGCCGCGTAATATCCCATACTTCAAATTAAATCCGTAGACCCAATCATCGTCCGCTAAAATCCCCAAATCATTCGAAACTTTCCTTAAGGTGTGTGGTCATCCTATCACAAAACTCATATGCATCTCTGCCACTCTCCTACTTTGGCGGAACTCACTCCTTTAATCAACTACTCGACCTTCACTTCTTATACCTGGCTTCTAGAAATTTTAATCGCCGCCTGACACTCCCCACATGTCCTTCATCATCCTTTGCTGCTCAGTTGTTACCTTAAATAAATCCATCTTCGTAGCACTTGAACCCACAAATCGCTACCAACTTTAAACCTTTCTGAATGTCGTCTTTCTCGAGCTGTAAACATTAGAAACACCAATTCAATCCTGAACCACCGCACCTCGCGATATCTAACAGTTGTTTCTCCAATATTATTTCATAATATCTTACCCCTAAAGGCGAATTGTAGAAGGCCATAACACCGGCGAACTTAACACATACAATCGAGGACATCGACACCGCATCACAGATAAAAATTTTACCACACTTGAAAACACCAAGTCTCATTACTCCATCGATCCAAATTTGGACATTCATAAGCCAATTGCTTTCCTCCGCCGGAAATAAAATACCAAATCTTAGAATCACACACTAAAGTAAACCTCCCCTCAAGTCATTCACTGCCCCGACATGTAGGCAAGCATCCTACTATCGCATCAATACCGCGCGACAACCGTTCATAAGAACCATGGTAACTTGTGCCTAGCCTCAGAGCTCTCAGAAGTACAGCTACTGAACTGAAACGATAGAATATCCTTCCACAAGATGTCAGTAGTCAAATCAACTACGCCGGGAGAAGCATCTCGTACCACCTCTGTGGTACCATTATCATTCTTCAATTCTCAATTTATAACAAGTTGTTCACGTCGCGTAAGATTGAGTAGGAAGGAAACAAGGGCATAAGCCTCAAGGAAATCAAATCGCATGATGAGGAATCAAGAAGGGAAGTGCTCCTAACAGCCTTGTAGCCTACCGAAGATAAGTACAGACGTCTTCGTACCGATCCACGATACTCTACTAGACTTGCTCATGACTCGTGAGACCTACGGGAACCTAGTGCTCTAACACCATATTGTCACAACCCAAAATCCACTAAGGGTCGTGATGGCACCGGACACTGCTGTTAGGCAAGCCAACCAAAATACTTAACTAAACTCTCGTTTTAATAATTTTGAAAGTTATGATCTTCCTTAAATTCTGCTAGTAAAAGATTATCATTTCGAGGTAGATAAAAGAATGTTTAGAAATAAATATAAGATAACCAATAATCATCCCAGAACGCGGTGTCACAAGTGAATGAGAATTTACTAGGAAATGAAATAAAATACAGTAACTGTCCAGAGTACAAGGTGGACAGAAATTAAATAAAGTAATCTGAAAGAGACTCTGCTGGCTGCGGGTCTCCTCAGGAAGTGCAGTTCACCTAGTCTCCGCAGCATCCATGCCTCTACGCCCGATAGACCGCTAGGAATACATGTACCTGTGCAACAAAATGCACAGCAAGTGCAGCATGAGTACAAAAACAACGTGTACTCAGTAAGTATCCTGCATAATCTCGAAGAAGTAGAGACGAGATGGCGACTTCGACACTTACTAATGGTCCAATAATGGTAAATCATGAGTGAACAATTCTTTCTTTTGTAGTAAATTCCCAAATCCTTCTCCTTATTTATTATTTATACATTTATCCTCAATCCGCGAAGAACAATATCACTTCAACAAGTTCTAAGGCAAGCAATACAAGCATGCACAAATAATATCGCGGTCGTACGGCCAGATCCAATAATATTTAAACTGTGCACTGCCAGAGGGTCGAATGACGCGAACCATAGATGCATCTATTACCCCGCTCGTGACATGATTCCTACTTGATGCAAAATGACATTAGGAGTGAAATCTTATAGGCAGTGTTTCTATTTGATGCAAAAGAAATTATAAGTGAAACCCTATAGGCATGATTTCTATTAGGCAAGCAAACAAATTCAAAAGAGCAAACCTATGAGCATGTTTTTCTACTCATACAAGCAATCAGATTTAAAAGAAGATGCTAAGAACAGGATTTCTACCAATATTACCCCATAAAATATACATCTACCCACCCTTTTTACTAAATACCTTAAATTATCTATTTACAAATTATTACAAGCTGATGAATAAATTACATAAATGAAATATAAAATCAAGAAGCTATTCTATAGGGAGCCTGCAATCAGGCCCAAGTTTCCCAAAGCCTCCAACGGTCTCATAAGTCTTAATTCCATAGACAAATCAGAGTCTAGGTGCATCAAAGTTCCCTAAGGGTCTCAAGGACCCCGGACAATGCTTACACCTAGACTTAGTAACCAAGAATAGAACCAGTGCAGTGTGGAAAGATCAGCCTCAGTATGCCAGAGTTCAAAGGGCTCTCAAGAGGATCCCAAGGCAGAGACATACTAGAGGGGGCAGAACTTATTGACTAAGAGTAAAGTGAGAGTGCGTGACACAAGTTGAAAAGGTTTATTAGAGACTGTTTTGAAAGCAACTAGTAGAGCAACAGAAGTCGTTTGAAAATAGGTGGGAGTGGTAAACAAATTCAAGCACTTCAGGATAGGATTACACAAAATATAAATGAATTAAGTAGTCACCAGGGGTCAAAGGGTTTGGTGATACACAAACATCTGACTGCAAATACATAACCCCGGCAAGGGTCTTAGGATTGGTTTAGACATGCCCAAAGATAGTGGACATTGAAATAATCACAAACCAGTTAGGAGAAACATAAACACATTGAGGGGGATAGGGATTTGGGATTCACAAGATAGTAAGTAAAAGACAATTGTTAAGGCATGCTTTGAAACAAATAAGGGAATACATTGATTTAAAGGGTGGGGGAGTCATACTAGCATGCTGATAATATAACCTAACTACAAACTTCACAACAGAACCACAAGTAGAAGGAAGCTAGAAATAGAAGAAACTGAAACAACAAGAGAAGTATATTGTTGTTAAAGCTCTAAATCAAAACTAGGACATACCAGTGAAGATAGAGGTAAGCGCAACGAAAGAACCAAAGAGCAAACATGATTAGCCTTGGCTTGCAGCCGGCTAATAGTAGCAAACAGCACAAGAGAAAAAGAATGCAGAGATTTTTAGTATGAGAGGTAATTTTGAAAACCAATGTTCCGTCTTGTTAATGAAAGACTTAGGGTATTTATAGTTGAAAGTAGGTAGTGAAATAAGGTAAGAATCATGGTAGCATAATAATTTAGGAACTCAGAATCAATCAATTAGAGAATCGAGGAAGTACTCCCTTGAGTTAAGGGAATCAAATCAAACGAGAGGATTCAGTATCATATAAAGCAAGAAGAAAAATCAGTGCATGAATAAATAAGGAAGGTGTCAAGATTCAGTAAGCATAGAGTAGTCGATTAGGACCAAATTCATAAAAACTTAATTAAGGACACAACTCAATAGTAATGAAGTATCATAGCAAATATGGTAATGAAACTAATCAGCTTGAACAGATTGGGTAAAGCTTTTAGGGCTTTAAAAGAAAATCTTTCAATCACCAACAATTAAGGAAATCAAAATCAATCAAAAGGGAGTCGTGATTCTGTATTACAACATATAAATAGAGAAGATCAAACAGATGTAACAAACGGCAAGGTGAGCCATATTGACAGACAGAAAGAAGAGATGAACAAGCAAAATGAGCAGTCATACAGAAGTGTCATAAGTAGTCTAAGGATTCAGTAAACACACTCGAAGCATGGTAACCACGGAAGATTAACAAGATTCAAATAAACAGGCTAACACATAGAACCAAACCAAAGAAAATCTTAGAAATTAGGGCTTTTAACAGAGTTGAGTTAAAAAGCAGTAAGAACATAAGATTGGTCAAAATAAGAAAGGAAAGAGGTTTAATCGTAAATAAAACTGGTTAAAATAGGTGTAGAAAGAATTCTGAGAAAACCCTAGTTTTTAAAGAAAGTAAAATGTTAAAAACTGAGGATCTTTCAGAAGAAGTTCAAGAATAGTGCAAGTCATAGGAAGAACAAACTTAAATTGTAATAAATAACATAGATCTTAAGATATTCACACGAGATCTAGGTTTTCAAAGGAAACCCAAATAGAAATCGAAAGAACTTGTTGTAAACTTCACTAATCGTGATATACAAGGTGTGATTTTGCCCAAAATCACATCGGAGAAGCCATAAGTAATAGAAACAGAAACCATATGTCCAAATCGACATGGCCCAGAATTCTTAAAGGCCTTAGAGATGATGATCAAGGCGACGAGAGACCCATTGGAGGCTTGGGGTTTGAGGGGTAGTCGCCGGAGATGACCGGAGAAGGAGGCGATTGAAAGAATCTAGGGTTAGGTTGAGAGAGAAGAGAGGAGATGAGATAGTTTGAGGGCGGTGGTTTAGAAGAAATTATTTAGGGTTTGGGGTCTCTCAAAATTAAAAAGGAAAGGAAGAACGAGGCCCGTTGATCTTTAGATCAACAGTCAGGATTTAAAATGGCCTGGGTCGGGTAGCGGTAATTGGGTCTGGGTCGGGTTATTTAATTAGAAAGTGGGGCTGGGAATTGGTCCGATTTTGGCTACAATTGAAAGCCAAATTTGGCTATTATTTAAATAGCCAGTTTTTTATATTTTAATTATAATAAATAATAAGTAATTTCTAAAAAATAATTAAAGGTTCAAAAATGATTTAAAATACATCATTAATATTTTCAAAATATAGGGACCAATTTTACGCATATAAAATATAATTATATCTTAAAAATGGCTAACAATGCAATTATATGCAATACAACTTAAAAATACCAAACATAATTTATAAAAATATATGAAAATTATATTAGCCATATTTTGGCATAAGTATAGAAATTAAATAAATTAATTATCATAACAATAATTTTGGAAATAATTATTAGGTATTTTATGAATAAAAGGGGAGAAGATAAATCAATTTAAACCCTTAAAATTATGGAAAAAATAATAAAAACTTTGTGCATGCTTATATATGCATATACATATTTTTTTGAAGTTATTTATGCATATTTAAAATATATAGGGAAAATTGGGTATCAACAACAGCTTAATTGAGTTTAAACTAAATGGTTTCAATTAGCAAGTCTTAAACTAACTAAATGCCCGATAATTAGTGCAGATAACAGAGATATTGAAAATTGAAATCCCAAATAACCATTGTATGAGCAACTATAAAAAAATCACAATACACAATCAACCTAAAGCAACATTAATTATTTACTAGAAGCAAACGGTTCCAATATAAAATCCTAGACTCATTAATCAAAGCAGTTAACTAATTTCTAAGAAAGAAAAAAGATGCAACTAGAACTGATAAATCTTGCCCGAGAATTACCAATGCTAATCTACCTATAACCAATTTGGAGTTCAACAAATGAAACTTAACCAAATCAAACAATATTTTTAGAAATCCCAAATCAATCAGTAAAATTAACCCCAAGTAAATCTAGGCTAGATGACATAAAGAAAAAAACATAAATCTATTTTTTACCTAAGGTAGATGATTCAAAGTAAGAAAACAGATGAGAAAGGAATTACCTTATGCCAGAAAAAGGTTTCGAGAAAAATTAACCGGCTCAAAAACTGCTCGACTAAATTGCAGCTTCTGAGAAACGGGATGAATCTCACATTAGTAGAGAGCTCTTGTCAAGAGCTTTCTACTGATGTGAATCTCAACCGTAGGAGATGGTGGATGGTTGAGGTCTTGAAGATAAGTTGCATGACGGCTAAGAGTTTTTTTTGGGGGGGGAGGGGGGAAGGAGGGGGGTTCAGATTTGAAATTGGTGGAGATGGGTGAGGATTTTGGGGAATTTAACGATAGGATGAGGTTTAGGAGGGTGTGGGGAGTATAGTATAAAATATTGGGGGTGGTTTGGGGTATCACCGTGGGCGATTTCTGACGGCGGTAGACGACGCAAGTTAAAGAGGGGTGAGAGAGACGATGACAGCTTATATGGATCCACCAAACAATAGAGTACCTGATCTTCTATGAGACTGATACATTGAAAGCAGTAAGGACTGAATGTAAAGGAGGCCAGAGGTTTTTCTACATGGAAAAATACCACACAAGGGGATCAAAAATCATGACCTGCACCAGTAGGCTTTAAACTCAACTAACTTGTAATCTACATATTACAAGCCACTTTGCAAACTCCCTTATGCAAAGACTTCAAACTAACTTGTGATGCACAACCACAAGCCACTCTCTAACTCTCATGTTCCTAAACCAGTGCTTCTAATAAAGGAAAATAGGAATTACAATGTAAACCAAATAACAAGATTACAACTCAACTATTGATATACATAAGACTTTGTTTAGAAACTGATCCTTAGTGGAGTTGTCTTCTTGTTCTTGACACGCCGGTGATTTCAATGCTGGATGGATGCTTCTTCTTCTTGAGAGAGTATCACTAAAATGCACAAGTTGGTATGTCATGTACCAGGTTGTTTTGTCACAAAGGATATCACAATAGATAGTGGTGTCAACTCTTGGTGTACTTCTTGTTAGTGGAAAGTGACTGTTGCACTGTCTGCACAGTCACTTCTGGGCAGGTGCGTTCCAGCTGAACTTCGTGTTTCTATCAGGAAATACCAATGAACCAGGTCCTAGTTATGTTCCTCTTCTGTAATAGTTTCTTGATGGACTTTCTTCTGCTACGTTTCAGTTGCGCACTTTGGCCTGTACTTCTATCAGAGAAACCCAAGGGAGCAGTTCCATGTTGTGTTTATCTTTATCTTGAATGTGTACAGTCACTGACTTGTGCTTTTGTCGGAGAACCCTAATGGACCAGGTCATTGGTCCCTGTTGCGTTCCTCCATGTGGTCATTCATTCATTTGCTGATGTTCAAGCTTCGACCAGTTTATATGGGATGTGTATCCGGTAGAGAAGGTTCTCTATCTGGTTCTTTACAATAAGTTTGTTAAATCATCAAAATATAAGAAGCATAAGATTAATTACAGCACATCAATTTCCCCGTTTTTTATGATGACAAACTTAAGTATCGACATCATTTGTTTAGAGCAGAAATAACCAGATGAGATGCCAGAAATACACAAGTTTTCCCTTAATCTTAGAAGTTCCCGGAAGTTCCCCTTAATCTTAGATCCCTTTAACCCCTTTAATCTATCACCAGTACCCAGACTCTCCAAAATACAATCAAACCAAAAATAACCAATACTTTCCCCCCTTTTGGCATCATTAAAAAGAACAAAAAGAGCATAAACAGGTAATGAAGCATAAAGAAGTCTTACACTGTAAGCTCATGCCACATAGGTGTACACAATATGATAGAAAAGATAAGCCAAAGGAACATAGTATTGTACAAGCAACGAAAGGGAAGCTATTTCATTTATGTTTACAGTGAACTGAGTAGATCGGGATCAGTACTGGTTAAGATCAACATGACACCATACCAAACAAAAACAAAAGTAAAACAGCCACCACAGATCATTGGACGAAAAGCAACTTGACACTAAGAAGATCCTAGGAAATACTGGAGGAATGAGGCTTAGAGGAAGAGGCAGTAATGGTTTTGAGAACCATATCTAGTCTAGCATTTGCAGCAAGTTGTTCTTCAAGTAATTGAGCCCGTAGGTTCTCATTTTCCTTTCTCAGTCGACTGACTTCCTCATGTACGGAATTAGGTCCCTTAGCTGCTTGGCTGAGCTGGGTTCCAATATGGCATTTCGAGCCCTCAACCTTCTCAATTCCTCAGAAGCTACATTTTGAGTGTTTATCAACTGAGATATGGTCGAGAAGCTCCCACCAACTCTTTCTATACATTTACATTCCTTTAGAGTGGTCTTTGAGAATGACTGTTTGTGCGTGCCCACTTTGGGATTTCTTAAGGGAACCTTGTAGAATTTGAACACTTGAGTCAGAAGAAAGCCACAGGGTAATCTGTGATTTCCTCCTTTGAAATTTGCCACTTTCTGCATGTGATCAATCATGATGGCAGGCAAATTTATTGGTAAATACTCATCAAGTGCTTTCATTAGGACCATGTCCGATCTTGTGGCAATGGAGCATCTCTCAGAGCGAGGTAAAAGTACTTTATTGACCAACTCAAAGAGAAGCTGGTACTCAGGAAGCAGCACCTTCTTATGCACCTGTTCCCCCTGTTAAATAACTTGTTCTTTCATAATGGCTCTCCGAAAGTTTACTCCACAGACACCTTTAACTGAGTTCATAACCTCACATGGGATTCTGAGAACCTCGCCCAATGTTGAAGCATCTAGCATAATGTCAATTCCATTTATGAGAGCACATATGTGGTCCCCCTCAATAGTGAAAAGAGATGCATAGAAAGCTTGTACTGCGTCTTCGTACACTAGAGGCATTCTTTGTTCAAACAAGTGTTCCCATTGTTGAAACTCTACAATCTCCAGAATCTGATGTATCCCTGTCATTTTTGAAATAGCTGGATCAAAAGTGCATCCTCACAATACTTTTTGAGTTCTTAGTCTCTGTTGCTAGAGACCACCGTCATTGTCCATGGACCTTAATGCACCAGGTTCCTTCACAGTTTTGTCCTTTCTTTTGCTACAACCTTCATCAATATTTCCTTTCCAGCTAGCTATCCCCACAGTATTGTCTTTAGACACAATTGGCTCAGTCTTACTTCATTTCGACCTGCTCCTATACTTCACAGATGACCCTTTCTCTTTCTCAACAGTTTCAGCGACTCCCTTTTTCATGGACTGTTGAGTTGTCATAGGTTGTTTTACTGAAGAACCGAGTTATTTGGAAGCATCTTTACCTACTTGGTTTATTTTCCCACTCTTGATGAAATCCTTTGGATTCATTCTCCTCCTTTTTCTTGGCTTACACTCCTTTTACTTTTCTGAAATGAAGATTCAGAGCTATCTTGTTGTAGTGACCTGATAGTGATGGATTTTGAAGAAGACCCTAAGATTTTAGAGGTAATGGGAGGTACAGAAGTGGGTTTGCATAGATGGGGAATGGGTTCACCAGAAGGCTTTTCTGGGAACATCTCATGAGTCAGAGACTCTAGGAGTTTTGCAGTTCTTGTTTTTTCTAGACGAGAGATCTCTTCCCTCTGATACTCAGAAGGGAGATAAACTTCTTCATTTGTCGGACTTTTAGCAGCTATGGCCATGATATTGTGAGCTGCTTCTTTTTCAGGTGACTCCTTGAGAGTCACTGTTTCCAACATGGAAGAGTATATACTGGTCAGGATCATCCTCATAAGCTTATGAAACCAGAGAAGTGAAACCTTCTGTATGTTCTTTGGAGAAATCATAGGATTGACTGGACATGGAGTTATCAAAATAGTGGTAAGCAGGATTTCGCAGAAATGGAAAGACAGTAGGAGTGAAGAAGAGACCAGAAGTGTATAGAGTGGTAGAGTGTGTGAGACAGTGATGACCTGAACTTTATTTTAAGAAGGCGATGAAATAGGGATGGTGCTAGAGGTGGTAGACTGAGATGCTTGTTCGATCATCATTAGATGAATAATTTCCAGGTAGGTAGCTTAAAGAGAGTGAAAGATGAAGAGTGAGTCCTAGCTGAGCAACGAAAGAGAAGGTTCATGACTTATCGTAGGAGGGAAGAAAAGATTTATTGGAAGAGGGGCTAATGATGAGTTAGGTTCTGAATAATCCTAGAGACGACGGTAGCTTTGTAGGAAAGTGGTGTCGTACAGAGAAGGTGAAAGGATTTGATGGACAAGACATGACATAGAGACCTTGAAAAGTTTGCTGATGTGGCAGCTAAATTACAGGATAATTATTACACGCTTTTGTTCAGAGAGGGCATGCAAAAATTAACTTCATTACTACTAACCCGAGATACAAGAACCTGATGCCGGAGCAATTTTTTGAACAGAATTTCAATAACTCCCCCATTTTGTAGCTTATAACATACTTTTAGCTTTAGCTTCTATGATCGTCATGCGTGTTTACCTACAATAGTATTGATGTGAGTCAAGCTTACTCAGGAAAACTTTAGCTATCTTTACCTGAAGATGTTTTTACGGAGCTGCTAGAAGGGGAATCGGGTTCTTCACTAGATTCTTGTGTCCTTTGTTTTCGTCTTCATTCATCAGATATATTCTCAACTTTGAGACATTGATGCAGATATATAGAGTTTTTATCTCTTGTTTTGCAAGGCTTTCCCAAAGGTAATCCATTTTTCATATTTACCCTCAAAAAAGAATTTCGCCCCTCAGTGTGTTAGCCATTTTTCTCCAGTTGTTGATGAGTCCATGAAGCTTCCCAGGTGCATTTTAGTTTATATTTGAGACAGAAGTTGGTTGAAGAGGGAAACACGAGGGTTAATTTGATTTCCCAATTCTTTGTGTTATGCTGCTTAAGTAGTACCATGTGCTGCATTTCTTCTTTTTTTAGCTTCAGCGGTAACCAGTAATGTACCCAGTTTTTTATGATGGTGCGATGTCTCTCGCCAGTCTTTTACACCTTGCTCACTTTATCATCTTCCTAATTTTGAAACCTCAGGCATTTCCCGGAGATAGGATTGGTTCAATACATTAATCCTCACGATTTCTTTCTTGACAGAAGGAGAGTGCCCTATGAAAAATTCAATCAGCATCTCCTGCTATTTAGAACTTCCTTAGTTGGAGACCTTTTTGACCTTGTTTTGTGGGTTGTTTCTCAGGAGCATTCCTTCTCTTATATGTTTTCATTATGCTTCCCAAGCTGATCCTTCCTGTTTTTTTGGAGCAAGGCACTTCCCTCCAAATGGTGGTTCCTGGCCAGTTTCGCTTTGAGGAAGGACCTGGTTCGACACTTGTTTTTCAGTAGAAAGCATTGGTAATTTCTTTCAACACGTGATGACGAGCACTGAACTCCACAATTTTACACCTTTTTCTATTCAAATTCCAAGGGAACCCCTTTTTATTTGTTGAGAATGTACCCTTTACTTTCTTCTCAAGGATACATTCCCTTCCTGCAGGGCTTTCAGTAAAAAGCATTGAGGCATTTGTTGTCCATAGTCCGTTACATTCTGTTTCCTCTTACTGTTCCCTGCACAAACACATCAAGGGTTAGATTTAGGAACCCAAACTAGTTTGGGTCCCTTATTACTATAAAAAGGGTAAATGAGGGGTTTTCTGGTCTATGCAGGCAACATCCGTTTTTTGCGAGTGGTACCTGGTCCTGTGCTAGTAGTCACTCTATTCGTGAACGCTTTGTTCTTCTGAGCAGACTTAAACCTGGCCTGGAAGTTTTCTTTAAAATGCCCATTGTTTTCACAATGGGTACATATCCAGTTGTCAGGTACAATGACATACTTGTTGTGTGGGTTATAGGGAGTTTTCTCCCTTTGGAACACGATGCCCTGCTTGTTCCCACTATTGTTGAGATACATGGCAGTAACAGCATCTGAGGACCAGGTCCACTTTAAGGATTTCTCAAGATCAATTCTTACTTTCTCCAACTCAATTCGGAGTTCTTGATTCCTCTCAAGTTCTTTGCAAAGACTAGTTTTTACGATATTTAACTCCCTTTCCAACAAGATGTGCGACTCACTAGACACTTCCTTCCCTTTCTCAAGATTTACACTCCTATGTTCTCTATTAGGTCCCTCACTGGTTTCCTCTAGATCAAAACATATCACTAAAAGGTCATCCCTTTCCTCTTCAATAGAAGCGATCTTTTCTTCTAAAGTGTGTTTCTTACTGCTAAGATCTTCTATTGTTTCTTTCAGATTGACAGCTACTACCATCATATCGTCTCTCTTATCCTCCACTTTAGTTATTTTTTCATTCAAGGCCTCCTTCTCTAGTTCAAGATTGGCTATGGTCTCATTCAAGCCCACTACACACACCACAAGATCATCTCTGGATTGCTCGACCTCTCCAAGCTCTATGGTCAGGATTTCTTTGTCATTTACAAGACTGTAGTAAGCATCAATTAAGACATTTGACAAAGGCCTTAGTTTTTTAGAGGAGTAGAATTTTAGATTTCTCTGAACATCCCTGAAGTTTACCTCACCGTCTTCATCTTCTTCATCATCATCATCTAACTGAGCCATTAGCGCGAATTGTGAATCGTACTTTGTTGCTTTAGTTTCCAGTGCCATCATGAAACTGTATTATGCATCTTATTCCCTTTTGAATTCACTTGAGAAATCTCCCCAAGCGACAAGAGCCTACTTAACGATGTTGTCTGCAGCACTTTTTCGATTGAATCTTTTCCCTGGAACCAGGTTCCTTTTTCCTACTTTATTAGGATTGTGCTTGTACTATTCCTATTTCGTGAGTGGACAGTCTTTGATGAAATGCCCTGGCTTTCCACATCCGTGATAGAGATCGTTGTTCCTTATTTTGTGTGAATTGTCCCACTTTGGTATTCCACCGTTTTTTCTAACCATTTTTTGAAATCTCTTAGTAAGATAGGCCATGTCACTATCTTCATCACTTGAATCACTCCTTTTAGCTTTGAGCTCCGGGTTCTTTTCCTTCTTAGGCTCCCTTCTTTCACTGTCCTTATTTCTCTTTATTTCGTACGTTTTTAGATTACCAATCAACTCATCCATGGTCAGCGTCTGTAGATCTTTAGCTTCCGTGATGGCGTTTACCTTACTTTCCCAAGACCCAGGTAGAACACTGAGAATTTTTCTGATAAGCTTGTTTCTGGGAATGACATCTCCAAGCGAGTGTAGCTCATTTATGATGGAGGTGAATCTGGTATGCGTGTCTTGTATAGATTCATCATCCTTCATCCTAAAGAGCTCATACTCTATGGTGAGCATGTCAATTTTGGATTGCTTGACTTGGGTGGTTAATTCACGAGCGGTTTGCAATGCCTCCCATATTTCTTTGGCAGTCTCACAAGCCGAGACTCTGCTTCACTCATCAGGTCCTATACCACAAATCAAGATTTTCTTGGTACGGTAGTTCTTTTCTACAGCTTTTCTATCAATGTGGTTGTACTCTCTTCTTCCTTTGGGCACCAATAGTCCTGTTTCTTCATGGGAACTTGTGGACCATCACAAATGATGCCCCACAGTTATGAATCTTCAGCCATTATGAAGTCATGCATCCAAGTCTTCCACCATCCGTAGTATTGACCATTGAATCTGGGAGGTCTATAGGTTAATTGTCCTTCTTCAAAGCTTGGTGGAACAGCCATTTAGGATCCTTGCTAGGTGTTACCTGATAGGAGGAACCCACTCTAATACCAATTGATAGCTTATATGGGTCCACCAAACAATAGAGTACCTGGTCCTCTATGAGACTGATACGTTAAAAGCAGTAAGGAGCGAATGTAAAGGAGGCCACAGGTTTTTCTACGTGAAAAAATCCCACACAAGGGGATTAAAAAACCCCGACCTACACCAGTAGGCTTTAAACTCAACTAACTTGTAATCTATCTATTACAATCCACTTTGCAAACTCCCTTTTGCAAAGACTTCAAACTAACTTGTGATGCACCACCACAAGCCACTCTCTAACTCTCCTAGTTACAGAGGATTCAACTTATGACTATTTCTAGTCACAACGCAAACTCAAAAGTTTACGGATTTGGTTTTGTTCCTAAAATAGTGCTTATAAGAAAGGAAAATAGGAATGACAATGTAAATCAAATAACAAGATTACAACTCAACTATGGATATACATAAGACTTCGTTTAGAAACTAATCCTTAGTGGAGTTATCTTCTTGTTCTTGACACACCAGCGATTTCAATGTTGGATGGATGGTTCTTCTTCTTGAGAGAGTATCACTGAAATGCACAAGTTGGTATGTCATGTACCAGGTTGTTTTATCACAAAGGATATTACAATAGATAGTGGTGTCAACTCTTGGTGTACTTCTTGTTAGTGGGAAGTGACTGTTGCACTGTCTGCACCACCACTTCTGGGCAGGTGCGTTCCAGCTGGACTTTGTGCTTCTGTCAGGACATACCAATGAATCAGGTCCTAGTTATGTTCCTCTTCTGTAACAGTTGCTTGATGGACTTTCTTCTGCTACGTTCCAACTGTGCACTTTGACTTGTACTTATGTTAGAGAAACCCAAAGGAGCAGGTCCATGTTGTATTTCTCTATATCTTGAATGTGTACAGTCACTGACTTGTGCTTTTGTCGGAGAACCCTAATGGACCAGGTCATCGGGTCCCTGTTGTGTTCCTCCATGTGGTCGTTCATTCATTTGCTGATGTTCAAGCTTGGACCAGTTCATATGGGATGTGTATCTGGAAGAGCATGTTCTTTATCTGGTTCTTTACAACAAGTTTGTTAAATTATCAAAAAATAAGAAGCATAAGATTAAGTACAACCCATCATACGGAGAACGAGAGGGTCTTTGGGGGTAGGGGTCTCTTTCGGATAGTTATATGGGGAGGGGGAGTTGAGTTCGGAGCTGTTGGATTGGATAATTTGAACGGCTCATATCAAAACACGCAAACGACGTCGTTTGGATAAGTGAGGGATTAGACCGGATGGAAAAAGGTTTGGGCTGGGCGAGATTTGGTTAAGGGAATTTGGGTCATTGAAGCTTTGGCCTAGTTATAACACATTTCTTTAATTCCTCTTCTTTGTATTTTCTTCTTTGTTCTTTTTTTTTCCTTTCTAATTTTAAATCTATAACTAATTAATTAAAAACCTAGATCATGTCCTAAATCAAATTTAAATTGTAAAATAAACCTAATTAACTATTTTTAACATTTGAACAATTAATTAACTTTGAAACTAATGAAGGAAGTTTCTAATTTAAAACTAGAAACTAAAAATAAGCAATATATTTTTTTGTGTGATTTTTGTTTTAATATTGCATTCAACTTATACAATTAGATTCTAAATGCAACTAAACCTATAAATGCTATGTAATAATGATTTGAACATTTTTTTGGCATTTTCTATGATTTTAAAAAATGTTACAAAATGCATAAAATGCAACTAAATACAACAACAACAACAACAACAACAACAACCCAATATAATCTCACTTAGTGGAGTTTGGGAAGGGTAGTGTGTACGCAGACATTACCCCTACCCTTAGGTAGAAAGGTTGTTTCCAATAAACTCTCGGCATCCTTCCTTCTAAGAATTTCCCACCTTGCTCTTGGGGAGACTCGAACTCACAACCTCTTGGTTGGAAGTAGAGGTTGCTTACCATCAGACCACTCCTCTCTTGTCTAAATGCAAATAATTAATTAAAAAAATTCCTAAAATTAAAATAATTTAAAAATTCCTATTTTGTGAATTACGTAGAAATATCTTAATCGGGTAAAAATTACGTGCTCACAATAAATATAAGCACATAATAAAAATCAATGGAGTGCTGACCCAAACTCCTATGCACGGTTCGGCACGTGATCTGTTTCATATAATTCTCTCTATTTTTTACACATTTGACATATTACCTTTACATGATTCACTTTTTCACTTGCAAATAAATAAATAAAAAGATCGTGATTTACACGTAGACTGTAAAATCGTTTGTGCAGAGTTCACATATACATCTTTCCTTCTTGTTTGTTGAGCCAAATGCAGTTTGTGAGCAAACTATGCTCATTCTTAGGGCATTTTCAATCCTTGCACCATTTTTTTACACCAAAATAATATAAACATCAAAAATAGTACAAATTAACTCCAACTCATTACATTACTGTTTACATCAAAAATGAATGTTTCGTTTATATTCTTCTCCTTCTTTTATATATTTTTTTTATAAAACAATATTTTTTGTGAGAACTTAATTTTTTCCCTAAATAAAATTACTCCTAAAATTTTCAAAAATGGCTTTAAATTATTTTTCTATATTTTTACTTAGTTTGCTTTGTATGTATTCATCTTTGATGCATTTTTTTATGTTTTAATTTGCATTTTAAATCCTAAATAAAATATAAAAATATTTTGAATCTTTATATTTTTTTATAGTTTGATTGCATAATATATTGCTTTTGTAAAACACTAAAATACCAAAAATACATTATTACTTGGTCGGAGGAGAAATTACCAACGTCTAGCATGACACTTCGAATTCGATATGAGAAATTTTGTATTGTTTTTTTCTTCAAAATATTAGATTCTGATCGAAAGAGGAGTATGATAACATTGCATGCATTATTGGTTAATTAAATTAATTAATTGAAATAAAAAAGGATCATTAGGTTAATTCTGCCAATGAGTTGAAATTAAAAGAAAGAAAGAAAGGAGAAGCTTATTTGGAAAATTGGGCTCCAAACAATTTTCATAATGGATTTTTACATACCTATACACTATTGGAAACTTTATTACAAAAAATGTCCACGTTTAGTTAATTACCTAACCTAAACAAATTTTATTTACAAAATATATATACATTCCACCTTAAAAGGCTCTCAATCCCTTATTAGTGCCTTCAATCAAGGGATTTAATGGATTCTACAACCATATTATAGAAAATTGCTCGTCTATAAGTTCTATTCTATAAGTCCGTTTGGATTGACTTAAAAAAAATAGCTTTTAAGTAAAGTGCTTAAAAGCACTTTTTAAGTGTTGGAGCTGGTTTTATAAATAAGCAGTTATGTATTTGGATAAAAGTGTTGGAGCTGGAAAAAAACTATTGAAGTGTTTGGTAAACAATTGTTAGTAAGCATTTTTCTATAAAAATTACTGAAATATCCTTAAAATTGTTAAACCTATAAAGAAGCTTATTACTATAATATTTTAATTTAAATAATATAAATACATAATAATTAATATTTTAATTCACT
>MU681452.1:0-13052 GCA_026770625.1 Nicotiana glauca
ATCCCCCCTGACCTTCGCATTCGCGAGCCACTTTCCGCGTTCGCGTAGTGTATCATTCCCCTCCCCCAGTTCCCATTCTTTGCGTTCGCGATAGCCCGGTCGCGTTCGTAAAGGGTAATGCCCCCAACTCTTCACGTTCGCGACCAATGCCTCGCGTTTGCGTATAAGGATTTCTCGTGTCCGCGAGAGATCCTTCGTGAACGCGAAGAAGGATACACCTGTGCACCTGCAACAGCAAAATAGTAGAAATCTCTAAGTCCAAAATACCCCAAAGCCTATCAGAAACTCAACCGAGCACTTTGGGCTCAAAACCAAACTTGCACACAAGCCTAAAAATATCATACGGACTTGCTCGTGCGATCAAATTGCCAAAATAACATCTTAAAAATGAATTTAGCATCAAAATCAATGGAATTCTCAAGAACACTTGAAGTTTCTATTTTCACAACCGAGAGTCCGAATCACGTCATATAAACTACGTTTCTTACCAAATTTTACAGACATAACTTAAATGCTATATTAAACCTGTACCGAGCTCCGGAATTAAAATACGAGCCTGATACCAACAAGATCAAGCATTATTAAATTTAATAAAAACCATTATATTTTCAATTTAAAAATTTTCTTCAAAAATTTATTTCTCGGACTAGGGATCTCGGAATCCAATTCCGGGTGTACGCCCAAGTCTCATATATATTTCTACGGACCCTCTGGGACCGTTAAATCATGAGTCCGGGTCCGTCTCCTTAAAATATTGACCAAAGTCAACTTTAATCAATTTTAAAGCCAAAGCTTAATATTTTTATCAAATTTTCACATAAAGGCTTTCCGGAACCGCGTCCAGACTGCGCACGCAAATTGAGGAGAAAGAAAATGAGGTTTTGAAGGTCTCCGAATCCCGAATTGGGTTCTAAAATACGAGATGACCTTTTGGGTCATCACATATTCCTTGTATAGTTATTAATGTTTTTTTAATATTGTTTGTTGCATATCTCAAAATTATATTTAATATATATAACATGTGATTTTTGTGAATTATAGAATTTCGTATTGTTAATTTATATTTATCTTGATTCACACTTAAATACAAATGATACCATAATTATACAATGTATGACTATCAGAATATCGTAGTTGCTTATGATATTACAAGATTATTACAGCAAGAGGCATCTTTTTGGAAAACAAAGAAAAAAGGAAAATAAGAAGAAAAAAGATGAAAGAAAAATAGAGCTATTCTCATATGAAAGAAGGATGGAACAAATTTGAATAGCTGCTATTCAGAAAATTTTATTTTGTGTCTCATACAACTTACACTAGTTGTATGAGTCAACTTTTTGTCTCACAGTTTTGTGGACCCAGAATTCTGTGGACCCAAAAGCGTAAGACTGGGGTCCACAATTTAATGAGACAAAAATAAGTCTCATACAAATAATATTAATTGTATGAGATACAAAATAAAACTTCTCCAACTATTCTCATGTGAACATTCCAGTAGCTGTCTTTTATTGTTCATCTTTTACCTTTCGTACCAAGTCGTCATTCATTATAGTTTTGTTAAAAGTGATGAATTAAAGAATATAAAATTGAAATATTATATATCACGTATATATCGATTATAATTCATAAATTTTTTCTAAGAAATTATGTTTGAATAAATCATATTATAATTTATGTTATATACCATATATTTTCCTAATATATATACAGTGTATTTTTACATTGTGGGATGTGATATTTTAACTTAAAACAAGTATGTTTAATTTATATATTTTGATTCACACTTATATACACATTATAAATATAATTATATAATTATATCATTATTATACATTTTATATATCATGTATTTTTAATTTATATATCTTTATATTCACACTTAAATACATATTATATTACTATTTATACAATGCATATAACATGACATATAAAATAGCTAACATATGCGATAGTGAATAACACATATAAATTTAGACAAATATTACAATCAAAGTGTCCATTGTGATGTACTGTGCCAAAGGCAACAAGCGGATCTAATCCTTTTTGTTGAATATTTATCGATAAAATAGGAAAATAGTTAATGGGGTTGAGTGGGCGAGATATGCGGATACGTTTATGCTAATTTTATAATTATTTTACTGCCATCTTTGTTGATTAAGTAACCCTGCTAGGTTGGTATAATTACTTCTTAAATATTGCTCACTTTTAAAACTTTTCCCTTAAAATTTTGAGGGGATAGAGTGTTATTTTCTCAAGTATACACTGCGGCCTCAGGTTAAAATATACATAAGACATAAACTGCTATCTTATGCCCAAATACATGGGTTCAAAATAAAATTAGAAACTGAGAATCATACTGCAATACATGATACTAAAATACTGAATCATATTGAGTTGCATAATACTGGAATGCTGAATAGAAGTAGACTGAGACATGTATTCACAACAAACTGATTTGTCATAACTGAGACTCATAGGATATTGAACGAATTATTAAACTAGGTCATATAGAGAATATAAGTTCTACAACTATTCATGGAACTGATGCATAATTACAATTCCTAATAGTCATAAAGGATGAGACGTAGGGAGAATCATAAATATTTTCAAATGTAAAGAGAGTTAGCCTAAACTCTGTCCCTTTTTAAGCGCATCACAATGTTCGTCGTGTCTTTCAACTATAATCTACAGAAATATATATCAAGAGGAACCAATATTAGCACCAATACTCATGTTTTAATCACTTAAGCATTGTATCAAATACCTTATGGTGCAAAGCCTCATATCCTTTATTAATGATGGTTTCTTCACCTAATTCTCATTTTACTTATAGGTGATTCTACAATCTCAAATGGATGTATCTAACACCATTTCTCATCATCCAAATGTTTACTACAATGTTAAGTCAACAGCCCAAAATCCTAACATAGTTCATATGATACTTTATATCCCCATTTACTATTCTCCCAAAAGCTAATCAATTCACAGCTATAAATGATTAGGGAGTATAAGCGTTAATTTTTTGAATTTCAATCCTCTTGAATTCGAGTTCTAAGGTTTCTTTTTTCAACAATGATGTCTCGATCAAATATCAATGATTTAAAGAGTTTACCCT
Source organism: Nicotiana glauca (assembly GCA_026770625.1). Classification (NCBI taxonomy): domain Eukaryota; kingdom Viridiplantae; phylum Streptophyta; class Magnoliopsida; order Solanales; family Solanaceae; genus Nicotiana; species Nicotiana glauca. Next base: position 3,116 of record MU681452.1, read on the forward strand.
TGTTAATAAGGTGTTGGAGAATTGAAATTCTATTTTCACCCATACTCATCCCGATAGGATTCACATATCTAAAATGTCACATTGATACTCATTTAACACATTCATGCCTAATCTGAATTTATGGGGTGTTACAATTTATAGCTTTTTATTAACCATGCAAACCACGCACTCTAAGTATCCCGACCGCTGCACAAAATTTGGTGTTAGCAATGATAAACTGAAATCAATCCAGATCCCCTGAAGTCCATAACCGGAATCCAAAATCCTTACCCTTCTCACATTCTGAATTACTTTAAGGAAATATTATGGTGCAATATACACAAATGTACGAGTAATACATATTAATATTATAGTAATATACTTGTTTACCACGAAAATACGAGTAACAATTAAAATTATTTATGATTTTAAAAATATATAATTTATTTCAACACTAATTAATAACCAAGAAATCTAAAGTATAAATTAAAGAAGTAAAATCAAACCAGTGTGCAAGCCATTCTCGACCTCGAGCTAAGGTGACCTCGAGATAGGTCAAGAACAGTAAAGTAAGAACAACAAAGTTAAAAGACAATTCTGATGAATAATGAGGAACAAGGTAAGAGAGTATATTCTTTTGCCAATGATTGATGATCGTTACAAATGATTGGGGTCTCTTTTATATAATAGGGGAATCCTAAATAAGGTACATTTCTATTTAAAGTAAGAAATCTTATTGGGACTTCTGTCAAACCGCATAGTACGGATTAGTACTAACTCATACAAATCTATTCCGGAATTTACGCCATGATCTTTGGGACGTGGCAGGAATCTTGCTCATTCGGTTACAAACCCATAACGGCATCATCTCGGGGTTGGTCATACTCGACTTCGATATCCATTGCATACTTCGATCCTTGCATTCTGCCACCAGGCTCGAACTCGACCCATCCTGAACTCGGCCTTGAAGCAAACCTTCGAGCCCATGAAATCGGGCATATCTGATTTCGATCGTATACATATAGTTGTCACGATCTGATTTTTCACCGTCGGGATCGTGATGGCGCCTAACATTTGGAATGCTAGGCAAGCCAACAGATACAGTTCTAACACATTAATCATTAATCAAAACAATAATTAATAATATTTTAAACTAAACAATTAAGAGGTGTGGAAATTCTATAATAGTTTAAAACACTAATACATGGCTACCCAAAAGATCCGGTATCACAATCCACAAACGTCTAAGAGTTTCTACGAATATTGGTTTAAAAGAAAATACATCTGTTCTCTAAAGGAAGGAAAACATGAAATCTAAGATAGAGGAAAGGGGAATCCAGGATCTGCGAACACCAGCAGATCTACCTTGGGTCTCCTGATGGACCAAAGGTAGCAATCCAACTCTAATCACGAGGTCCGACACCAAAATATGCACAGAAAGTGCAGAGTGCAGTATCAGTACAACCGACCCCATGTACTCGTAAGTGCCGAGTCTAACCTCCACGAAGTAGTGACGAGGCTAGGACACGACAAATAATATGAACCTGTGTAGTTAAATCATATACAAAGGAATAACAATAACTGAAATTTAACAGATAATATCGGGAAGGGGGAAACATGCTGAGGGGAATATCAAATTCTGAAGATAATACGATACAGGAACTAAGTAAATGTCAGGCTTCAAAAAACAGAAATATTTACAACCCGGCAAGGATATCATAAATAAACAACCTCGTTTCCTCCTTTAACTTCACAATATAAATCTCAACTTGAGTCAATGTTCAGCCAATATCTAAAACAGGGAAAAACATAATAGAAGTTATTTGACCAGTTAAAGCATGAATAGTACGTATAAATCAATACAACAGTCACAAGTATAAGACTCTATCGCATGCTATGAAACGACAACAATGTATAGATACTCGTCACCTCAGCTATACGTCATACTCAACAACTAAACACATAGAAAATAAGGCAACAACACCTAATCCCTCAAGCTAAGGTTAGCCACAACACTTACCTCGATTCCACGACCAAACTCAAGCCTCAAATACCACTTTTCATTTGAATTATACCTCCAGTACACTCGTATCTATCCATAATTAACTTGATATAATCAATTATTGCTAAAGGAATCAACTACAATGCATAAATTTAGTTTATCCAAAATTTCCCCTAGAAAGTCAAAAACTGACCCCGGAACCGCTTGGTCAAAACTCGAGGCTTGGATAAAATCCCATTCACCCACTAGGCCAAATATATAATTAGTTTTGAAATCTGATCCCAAATCGAGGTCTAAATCCCAATTATACAAAAATTCCTAATTCTATCCAAACCCACAATTTTCTACCACAAAACCCCTAGATTTTTGGATGAAAATTGATGAAATACAATGGGAAATTGAAAGAAAGTGGTTTAGAATAATTTACCAACACTTTGGGGAAGAAATTGTCTATTGAAATTCGCCTCTAAGCCTTCTTGGTTTTGAAAATATGAAATTATGGAAGACTTCCATGTTTGATTCTGTTTTTAAAACACTGGACAAACCTTCTTCGCGTTCGCGAGAGGTCTGTCGCATTCGCAAAGCTACAGTCCTAGTGACCTTCGCATTCGTGAAGGTATACCTCTCCAACCTTCGCGTTCGCGAGCGACTTGACGCGTTCGCGTACCTCCCTTAGTTCCCATGCTCCGCATTCGCGATGGCCTGGTCGCGTTCGCGTAGAAGTATTGCTGCCTCAGAGAAATTTACTCTTCGCGTTCGCGATAGTGGCTAAACGAACGCAAAGAAGAGATACCAGAAGCACTGACTGCAGCAAACACACTAGATTTCATAAGTTTAAAATATCCCGTAGCCTATCCGAAACTCACCCGAACCCTCGAGGCTCCAAATCAAATATGCACACAAGTCTAAAAACATCATACGGACGTGGTCATGAGATCAAATTGCCAAAATAACATCTAAAACTATGGATTTAACACCAAAACTCATGAAATCCTTAAGAACACTTGAAATTTCTATTTTCACAACTGAACATCCGAACCACGTCAAATCAGTCTCGTTTCTCACCAAATTTCACATATATGACTTAAATACCATATTAAACCTGTACCAGGCTTTGAAACTAAAATACAGACCCGATACCAATGAGATCTAACATTATTCAATTTTTAAAAACCATTATATTTTCAGTTAACAGTTTTCTTCAAAAATTCATTTCTCGGGCTAAGGACCTCAGAATTCAATTCCGCCAATACGCTCAAGTCCCATATTTTACTATCTGGGTCCATTTACTCAAAATATTGACTGAAGTCAACTTAAATCAATTTTAACGGCAAAACTCAATATTTTTCTCAAATTTCACATAAAGGCTTTACGGAAACGCATCCGGACTACGCACGCAAATCGAGGAGAAAGAAAATGAGGTTTTGAAGACCTCGAAACCTCAAATTGGGTTCTAAAACACGAGATGACCTTTTGGATCATCACATTCTCCACCTCTAAAACAACCGTTCTTCCTCAAACGGACATAGAAAAATACCATAGCTAGTGAAAAGATGGGGATATCTGCTCCGCATATCAGACTCGGACTCCCAAGTAGCCGCCTCAATAGGATTACCTCTCCACTGCAATTGAACCGAAGGATAACTCTTTGATCTCAACTGATGGACCTGCCTGTCTAAAATAGATTTCGACTCCTCCTCGCTGGTCAAATCCTTGTCCAGCTGGAGAGTGCTGAAATCTAATACGTGGGATGGATCATCGTGATACTTCTGAAGCATGAACACATGAAACACTGGATGTACCGTTGATAAGCCTGGTGGCAACGCATGTCTATAAGCCACCTCTCCCACTCGATCAAGAATCTTAAAAGAACTGATGAACCTAGGGCTTAACTTGCTCTTCTTCCCAAATCTCATCACGCCCTTTACGGGCGATACCTGAAGTAACGCTCTCCTACCATGAATGCCACATCACGACCCTTACGGTCGGCATAATTCTTTCACTTGGACTGATCTGTACGAAGTCAATCCCGAATGATCTAAGCCTTATCCAAGGCATTATATACTAAATCTGTACCCAATAATCTAGCCTCCCCCGGCTCAAACCATCCAACCGACACCAACTACCATATAATACCTCATCGGGAGCTATCTAGATGCTCGACTGATAGTAGTTGTTGTAGCAAACTTCGCTAACGGCAAGAACTGATCCCAAGAACCTCCAAAGTCAATAACACCGGCGTGGAGCATGTCTTCCAATAAATGAATAGAATGATCGGACCGTCAATCTGTCTGAGGATGAAATGATGTACTCAACTCGACCCACTTACCCAACTCACGCTGAACTGCACTCCAGAAATGCAAGGTAAACTGCATACTTCGATCAAGAAATGATAGACACGGGCACGCCATGAAGACAAAAAATTAACGGATATAACTCTCTACTAACTGCTCTGAAGAATAGCAGACTGCCACAGGAATGAAAAGCGTTGACTGAGTCAGCCTATCCACAATAACCCACACTGCGTTGAGCTTCCTCTGAGTCCATGGGAGTCCAACAACGAAGCCCATAGTGATACGCTCGCATCGACTCAGTAATCTCAATCTTCTGAAGCAAACCACCAGATTTTTGATGTTCGTACTTTACTTGCTAACAATTCAAACACCGAGATACATATGCAACAATATCCTTCATCATCCTCCTCTATCAATAATGCTACCGCAAGTCCTGATACATCTTAGCGGCGCCCGGATGAATAGAATACCCGAAACTATGGGCTTCCTCTATAATCAACTCACGAAGCCCATCCATATTAGGCACACAAACACGACCTTGCACCTCAAAACTCCATCATCTCCAACTGTAACTTGATTGGCATCTCTGTACTACACTATGTTCCTAAGGATAAGCAAATAAGGATCAGTATACTGCTGCTCCCCGATATACTCAAACAAAGAAGACCGAGTGACTGTACAAGCTAGAACAAGGCTGGGTTCAGAAACATCCAACCTCACAAATTGATTGGCCAAAGACTGAACACCTAAAGCAGTGATATCTCACTGACTGAAATATACGCAAGGCTACCCATACTAGCTGAATTTCTACTCAAAGCATCGGCCACTACATTGGCCTTGCCGGGATGATAGAAGATGGTGATATCATAGTATTTCAATAGCTCCAACCACCTTCTTTGCTTCAAATTTAGCTCCTTCTACCTGAAAAATACTGCAAGCTCTTGTGATCCGTGAACACTTCACACGACACACCATATAGATAGTGCCTCCAAATCTTCAACGCCTGAACAATGGCTGTTAGCTCCAAATCATGAACTAGATAATTCTTCTCGTGAATCTTCAACTATTGCAAAGCATATGCGATAACCTTGTCACCCTGCAATTAATACCATACCAAGCCTAATACGAGATGTGTCATAATACAGTATATAGGGCCTTGAACCTGTGGGCAATACCAACATCGGTGTCGTAGTTAAAGCTGTCTTGAGCTTCTAAAAGCTCACCTCACACTCGTTCGACTACCGGAATGGGGCACCCTTCTGGGTCAACCTGGTCATTGAGGCTGCTATAGATGAAAACCTCTCCACAAAGCGACGGTAATAACCCACCAAACCCAAGAAACTCTGAATCTTTGTAGCTGATATGGGCCTAGGCCAGTCCTTGACTGCCTCAATCTTCTTAGGATCCACTTGAATACCCTCTTCTGATACAACATGACCTAAGAATGAAACTGAACTCAACCAAAACTCACATTTTGAAAACTTAGCATATAATTAGCTATCTCTCAGAGTCTGAAGAACGATCGGAAGATGCTGCTCATACTCCTCTCGGCTGTGGGAGTAGATTAGGATATCATCAATGAATACAATCACAAAGGAATCCAGATAGGGCTTGAACACTCGGTTCATCAAATCCATAAATATTGCTGGGGCGTTTGTCAACCCAAATGACATTACTAGAAACTCATAATGCTTGTACCGCATCCGAAAAGCTATCTTAGGGACATCGGATGCCCTAATCCTTAACTGATGGTAGCCAGGCCTTAAATCAATATTCAAAAACACCTTGAAACCCTGAAGCTGATCAAATAAGTCATCAATCCTCAGAAATAGATACTTGTTCTTGATTGAGACTTTGTTCAATTATCGATAATCCATGCACATCCTCATCGATCCATTCTTTTTCTTCACAAACAACACTGGCGCACCCCAAGGAGAGATACTAGGCTTAATAAAGCCCTTATCAAGCAAAGCATGCAATTTCTCCTTTAATTCTTTCAGCTTTGGCAGGGCCATACGGTATAGCGGAATAGAAATAGGTTGAGTGCCTGGAGCCAAATTAATGCAAAAGTCAATATCCATTTGGGTGGCATCCCCGACAGGTCTGCTGGAAATACCTCTGGGAACTCATGAACAAATAGTACTTAATCCATGGAAGGAACCTCCGTACTGGAATCACGAACATAAACCAAATAATCCAAACACCCCTTCTCATCTATATGTCGGGCCTTCATATAAAAAATGACCCTACTGGTAGAATGACCAAGAGTCCCTCTCCACTCCAATTGAGGCAACCCCGGCAAAGCTAAGGTCACAGTCTTGGTGTGACAGCCCAATATGGCATGATAAGGTGACAGCCACTCCATCCCCAAAATGACATCAAAATCGACTATATCGTTAAGTAGGAGATCTACACAGGTCTCAAGCCCCCCAATAATAACCACACACGAGCGATAAACATAGTCTACAATATTAGAATCACCCACCGGTATGGACACATATACACGAGCACTCAAGGAATCACGAGGCACAACCAAATATCTAGCAAAATAAGATGACACAAAGGAGTATGTAGACCCTAGATCAAAGAGAACTGAAGCATCTCTACTGCAAACTAATACTGTACCTATGATAATGGCATCGGATGCCTCAGCCTCAGGCCTAGTTAGGAAACAATAGACTACATCCCTGGGACGATCTCCTGCTGGCTGGCCTCCACCTCCAGCGGCCTGACCTCCACCTCTACCTGCCTGACTCCTACACTTAGTTGGCTGAGCCGGCGGTGGAACACCCAGTGTCGGATCCATGGAACGAGAACCCTGATACTGAGAACTGCTCGATGCTTTAGGGAAAAATATAGCAATGTGCCTTGGATCGCCACAAGTATAACAAGACCTCGACTGCTCACCCTAAAACTAATGTTAACCACCCTGAAAACTCTAGAAAGGAGGTGCATTGATAGGAGCTAGTGATGCACTATAGGGTAGCTTATCAGAATACTGCATATGACGGCCACGACCACTTGAAGCACCATGAGAAGCCTGAAGTGCTCAATGAAACGGCTTGGGAGGATGGCCTCTACCAAAAGAATATCCGCCTCCAGATGAGTTACCACTGAACTTACCAGAATGATGAGGCCTCTTTTCATACCCCCTGACCACTCCCTTAAGGTAAAACCATCTCAACTTTCCTGACCACATTGGCTGCATCCTACAAAGAAATCTCGCTCCTTGTCTCCTTAGCCATCTACAATATGATAGGATGAGCGAGTCCCTCAATAAACCTCCTTACCCTATCTCTCTCGGTGGTGAGTGTAAGAAGATCATGACGAGCCTAATCAACAAACCTAGTCTTGTATTGAGTAACAGTCATAGAACCTTACTAAAGATCCGCAAACTGCCTGCAGTAGTCCTCTCTCTGAGTGATAGGAAGGAACTTCTCGAGAAATAGCTGAGAGAAATGGTCCCAAGTCAAAGCAGACGACCTAGCTGTTCTAGTGAAATAAAAATCCCTCCACCATTTCTTAGCGGAACCTGATAGACGAAAAGCAGCAAAGTCGACCACATTGGTCTCCACTATCCTCATATTTCATAAACCTCGTGAAAACTATCCAAATAGTCCTGGGGATCCTCTGAAGATGTATTGCCATAGTTAGTGGTGAAAAGCTTGGTAAACCTATCCAACCTCCACAAAGCATTAGAGGACATAGCTGATCCATCACCGGTCTATGCTGCAACACCCGGTAGAACTATCCTAACTGGCTGAGCTACTCCTACTAGCTGGGCTGCAGGAGTTTGAAATTGAGGAGCCATCTGCTCCGGAGTGTGGGTAGTGGGAGTCTGGGCTCCTCTCCCAGCCTGAGAGACGACTGGTGCTATAAGAAATATGTTGGCCTGAGTAAGACTCTCTATAAGGCCCACTAGATAGACCAAAGCATCCTGAAGTACCGGGGTAGCGATGAACCCCTCCAAAACTTGAGCTAGACTTGCTGGAAAGATCTTGGCCAGAACCTCATCAGCAAACTCCACCTGGGGGCTCAGGCTGCTGATCACCTGAGAAGCACTACGTGTTCTCGTCATCTGCGAAAGAATAGAGTAGAAGTTAAATTAGCATTGAGAAATTAAATCACACGGTAGAGAAGAATAGATGTGAAGTTGTTCCTAAACTCTGTAGCCTCAGGGTATAAACACAAATGTCTCTGTACCGATCCGTCAGACTCTATCTAGCTTGTTCATGAATTGTGAGACCTAGGCAACCTAGTGCTCTAATACCAACATGTCACGACCCGAATTTCCCACTGTTGGGATCGTGATGATGCCTAACTATTGGATTACTAGGAAATCCAACAAATACAGTTCTAACACATTAATAATTAAGCAAAACAGTAATTAATAATATTTTAAACTAAATAATTAAGAGGTACGAAAGTTCTATAACAATTTAAAATACTAATACATGGATATCCAAAAGATCTGGTATCACAATCCACAAATATCTAAGAGTTTCCATGAATAGTGGCTTAAAAGATAATATATCTATTCTCGAAATGAAGGAAATATGAAATCTAAGATATAGGGAAGGGGACTCCAGGGTCTGCGAACGCCAGCAGATCTACCTTGGGTCTCCTAATGGACTGAAGGCAGCAACCCAACTCTAATCACGAGGTCCGGCACCGTAATCTGCACAGAAAGTGCAGAGTTCAGTATCAGTATAACCGACCCCATGTACTGGTAAATGCCAAGCCTAACCTCAGCGAAGTAGCGACGAGGCTAGGACATGACAAATAATATGAACCTGTGTATTTAAATCATATACAAAGGAATAACAATAATGGAAATTTAACAAAAAATAGCGGGAATGGGGAAACATGCTGAGAGGAATGTTAAATTCTGAAGATAATACGGTACAGAAACTCAGTAAATGTCAGACTTGAACCAACAGAAATATTAACATATCAAACATGTGAACGACATCACCCTTCGTGTTTTTAATCTTTTCCTTACATTAAAAAACAACAGAAACTGCACAACATCCCCCTTCATGCATGTCGACGCCCCCCGTTTTCCAAGGCGGAAAGCGGGTTTTGACATTATGGATGAAATGACTCTTCTATTCCCTTTTTGGGGAGAATTAGGTTATGGATTTTGGAGAGTTGCCACCTAATGATTATAGTGCATTAGGACACTTTAAAAGAAGAGAAGAAGATTTTGAAACAAAACCAGAGTTCGGGTAAGGGCTTGATATTATCTCGAGGGGAAGGTGTTAGGCACCCCTTAAGATCCACTAGTGTGGTTCCCGGCCTTGCTTAGTTGTGACTTTAAGAAGAGTAGGAGCAGACGAGCAAAGTTTGCACATAAGAAATACAAGCAAGTTGACAATTTTGAAAGAAGAATGGCACAAGTAAAAGAGAGTTTTAGTTTGAAGAAAATATTTAAATAAAGGAAAAGTAAAGAAAGAGGGTCCTAGGTTTAACTATAATATGGATCATTTGGTGCAATACCCAACAATCATTCTCACACGAGATATTAACGCACCGTCATCATCTCTATATTCTACCCTTCCCACCCCGTTAAAGTATTTAAGCACGATTAGTCTCGTTTACTTATTGCATGCTAGTACCCGTCCCAACCTATCAGTCCCAGGGTATTTGGACTCCTAATCCT